>JACEEZ010003763.1:37500-67500 GCA_016584305.1 Chionoecetes opilio | reverse complement strand
TGATCAGCTACTGTCTGTCATCGCGCCAAGAAAAACGTGAGACGCAAAATGCGCAACAGTTATACTTGCAGCTACAAAGCATAAAACAACGCTGAAACAGGGTAGATTATACAGTCATGATATAAACTACTGTGTATCATCTTCAGTGGCACATAAAAATCAGTAGTGATGCTATAATTCGTAATATTTGGCGCCTGGCGACATCACTGCAGGTGGCGACTTCACTGTTATCTACGCTAAGTAACATCTAACCCAATATTTAGTTTTTTACTATAATTTCATGTTGGCCAGTCAGAGCTTGTCTTATTTTTGTGAGAAAAAAAAAATAAGCTCAATAAAAAGTTATTTGAGATCCTGGGCTATTCATAAAACATTCGGGGCTACACAACTCAATGCCCAGGCCTAACTACGCCCCTGTTTCTTATAGTCTATTTTTTTTATTATGGTCAAAATGCAGTAAGGAAGCCACGCCCCCTGCCTGCCCCTTCTATGCTACGGGGCAGCTGATTGGTGCATTCCTCGTATCATCACTACCAATCACAATATCTTCACTACTTAACAGCGGCGTGACCACTGCACAGAGCAATCTTCACTACAGAGGGTGACAAAATAAAAACACCCTCTGTAGTGAAGATTGCTGTGTCCATTGGTCACACGCTGTTAAGTAGTGAAGATATTGTGATTGGTAGTGATGATACGAGGAATGCACCAATCAGCTGCCCCGTAGCATAGAAGGGCAGGCAGGGGGCGTGGCTTCCTCACTGCATTTTGACCATAATAAATAAAATAGACTATAGTATTTCCTAGTATTTCCAGTATTATCTAATATTATTTCCTACCTCTTACGTCGCTTATTACATATTTTTCCGCATTACGTCGCTTATTACATATTTTTCCGTCATTACGTCGCTTATTACATATTTTTCCGTCATTACGTCGCTTATTACATATTTTTCCGTCATTACGTCGCTTATTACATATTTTTCCGTCATTACGTCGCTTATTACATATTTTCGTCATTACGTCGCTTATTACATATTTTTCCGCCATTACGTCGCTTATTAAACATTACGTGCTTTTCATATCGTCATTACGTCGCTTATTACATATTTTTCCGTTCATTACGTCGCTCTATTGATCCATTAACGTCTGCTATTAAATCCTCTCCTAAATTTGTCATTAGTCGCTTTACATTCTTTTCGCGCATTCAGCTTAACAAACATATTAAACTCCTAATATTAAGTCTCTTCTATTACAATATATATACTATCCGTTCCTTCTCCATATAAATGTCTGCCCAAAGTTGTCAATTTTCCATCCTTTATGTTACTTATTGAGACATATTCACACTGCCTAAACCATAAATATTGTCCAGAAACATCCCTAGAAATATATATAAGGCATTTAAACCCTTCTATATATATAGCGCAATATATATAAGGTGTAATTATTCACTTTCCATTTAAATTCTATTTTTAACCTTATATTCACTTATTTAGACATATTCACACTGCCTAAACCATAAGTTTAGTCCAGAAACGACCCTCAGAAGTATATATATATAAGGTTTTCCATCCTTCCTTCTCCCCTACACTTGATATAAACAGCGGGAACTTATTGTCATCCTATTGCCATCCCACAATTGCCTGATTTTTATACCTTTTATTTTTTTCCCTTTTTTTTCGCCCTTTTTTCGAATTTTTTTTTTTTCCGCTGGTTGTTCGTGTTGTCGTTACCTGCGTCGCCTCTCGCAATCGTCTTTATTACTATGTCTTTATGTCGCCCAACTCCTCGTACAGAGTCCTTCCCTCCCCTTCGTTTTTTCCAGCCTCCTCTACAGGGGGAGAGAGAGGAGATTGAAATTAGTACACACAACAGACAGCCACACACACAAAATTACAATAACATTTATAATAATAATAATATTAATATACCTCTTCTACGGGGGAGGAGAGAAGAAGAGAAGGGGGAAGAGGAAGAGAGAGGGAGAGAGGAGAGAGAGGAGAGAAGAAGAGGAGAGGAGAGGAGAGGAGAGAGAGAGAGGAGAGAGAGAGAGGGGAAAAGAGAGAGAGAAGAAGAGAGAGACAGAGAGAGAGAGAGGAGAGAAGAGAGAGGGAGAGAGAGAAAGAAACAAAGAAAAAAAAAAAAAAAAAAAAAAACAAAAAAAAAACCCCAAAAAAAAAAAAAAAAAATAAAAAAAAAATAAAAAAAAAACAAAAAAAAAAAAGAGAGAAAAGGAGAAGAGAGAAGAGAAAGAGGAGGAAGAGGAAAGAAAAAAGAAAGGAAAAAGAAAGGGTTCTTAGAAAAAAGGGGCCCCAGGGAAGGGAAAAAAAAGAGAAAAAGGGAAAAAAAAAAAAAGGGAAGAAAAAAGAGGGAAAAAAAAAAAAGGGGAGGGAGGGGGGAAGGAGGGAAAAACCCGGGAAAAAAAAAAAACCCAAAAAAAACCCAAAAAAAATTTAAAACCCCCAAAAAAAAAAAAAAAAAAAAAAAAAAAAAAAGAAGAGAGGGGAGAGGAGAGGGGGGAAAAAAGAGGGGGAGGGGGGGGGGGGGGGGGGGGGGAGGGAGAGAGAGTAGAGAGAGAGAGAGAGAGAGAGAGGAAAGGGGAGGGAAAAGGGGGGGGGGAGGAAAAAAAAAAAAATAAAAAAAAAAAATATTTAAAAAAAATATAAAATATATATATAAAAAAATATAATATATATAAAAAAAAGGGGAAAGAAAAAAAAGGGGGGGAAAAAAAAAAAAAAAATTTGGGGGGGGTGGGGGGGGGGGGGAGGAGGGGAGGAGAGGAGGAGAGAGAGGGGGAGAAAACAGGAAACATAGACAAGTGAATCAATGAAAGACACAGTTTTAACACAGTTTGTCACAGTTCAGTAGGTAAGGTGGGGTCAGTAAAATGTCAGCTATACACTGTGGCGCGAGTGTGAGTATGAACAAATACTAATACAGACATACTAGTATAAAATTATTAGTATATATAATTATTGCCACAAGTGATTTATGAAATAATATATTAATTTACTACCACAAAGTGTTTGACCTCTATTTTTGCAATAAATGCAGATAATATATAACACATAATTGCTTTGCAGATTTGCGGACTTGCATTTGCGGAAGTGGATTTTCGTTAGCGGTGCCCACCTCTGTCACACACACACACACACACACACACACACACACACACACACACACACACACACACACACACACACACATAACTATCATAATATTTGCACCGAATAAATAATAATAATAATAATAATAATAATAATAATAATAATAATAATAATAAATAAAAATAATAATAATGTGCTAGTTAGATGTTTCTTTTTGTTTAGAGAGAGAGAGAGAGAGAGAGAGAGAGAGAGAGAGAGAGAGAGAGAGAGAGAGAGAGAGAGAGAGAGAGAGAGAGAGAGAGAGAGAGAGAGAGAGAGAGAGAGAGAGAGAGAGAGAGAGAGAGAGAGAGAGAGAGAGAGAGAGAGGAGAGAGAAGAGAGAGAGAATAATTTATCAACGGAGAAAATATAACTACTACTACTACTACCACCACAACCACCACTACTACTACTACTACTACCCACCACCACTACTACTTGTCTGTGGAAATTAGAAGCAAACACACACACACACACACACACACACACACACACACACACACACACACACACACAGCAACTGAAATTATATACATTAACAAATAAAAATAATAATAATAATAATAATTTCTCTATAGATGTAGTTAGAGGAGGAGGAGGAGGAGGAGGAGGAGGAGGAGGAGGAGGAGGAGGAGGAGGAGGAGAGAGAGAGGAGAGGAGGAGGAGGAGGAGGAGGAGGGAGAGGAGAGGAGAGGAAGAGGAGAGGAGAGGGAGAAGAGGAAGAGGAGGAGGAGGAGGAGGAGGAGGGAAGAGGAAGGAGGAGGAGGAGGAGGAGGAGGAGGAGGAGGAGGAGGAGGAGAGGAGAGAGGAGGAGAGGAGGAGGAGGAGGAGGAGGAGAGGAGAGGAAGAGGAGGAGGAGGAGGAGGGGAGGAGGAGGAGGGGAAGAGGGAAGGAGGAGGAGGAGGAGGAGGAGGAGGAGGAGGAGAGAGGAAGAGGAAGAGGAGGAGGAGGAGGAGGAGGAGGAGGAGAGGAGGAAGGAGGAGGAGGAGGAGAGGAGGAGGGGAGGAGAGGAGGAAGAGGAAGAGGAAGAGGAGGAGGAGTAGGAGTAGGAGGAGGAGGAGGAGGAAATATTCTACAAACATAATACGTAATAATAATAATAATAATAATAATAATAATAATAATAATAATCATAATCATCATCAGCTCTCTCTAGGTGCAGTTAGGATGTATTAAATTTCACACACACACACAGACACATTTTAAGGGAAGCAAGGGCCTTTAAACCTTATATATAGAAGTTATTATATAGGCAAGTACTATATATATTAGGGTGTCCCAAAATGCAAAAGTTTTGAAATGTTGCACGCTCGTATGTTATTCCGGTTCTCTCATAGTAAAACAGTATTGCGTTGAAATTTTGGGCGAATTGAGTAATATTTAGGGGTCCCGACAAAGTGAACATTTAGGTGTCGTGACTCGAATTTCAGGATTTTTCTAAATTTCCACTTTTTTTCTCCCTCAGGTTATCAACATGGCAACAAGAGCCGCTAGTAATCTTTGGCTGATCGACAAGGCTCCAATCGATGAAATCACCGGAGCCCGGCTACCATCGAAGGAGCAGGTCCTCCTCCGCTACTACCACCACCACCGGGAGATGGGGAAGACGGCGAGCGGGAGCAGGAAGGCGGTGGTGGAGGAGGTTCACCCCTTCTGGTCGCGCGCCGGGATTCCGACAACTACAGTAATACACGCCGGCACGAAGCTGTCAAAGCTGGTAAAGGCGTACAATGACCTCAAGAAGAACAAGAACAAAGACAGGCCGAAACATCGTATGGATGAATAGATTTTCAAAGGAGACCTCCAAGAAATCTTCGACCTCGCACACTCCTCCTCTCTCCAACGGGCAGACGTGAAGGACGAGGACAAGGAGTTCCTACGGAGTCAGAGAGAAGACAGAGGGGAATCATCCATGGCTGGAATTGACCTCGTGACAGCGAAGAAGGTGGAGAAGCAGGTCGAGCGCGGAACTCGACTCAAGCGGCTCCGGGAACGTGAAGACAGCGACATTGCCAGGCTGACTGAAAGGGCGGAAATCCCAAGCCAAAGCAGTAGCAGCAGCAGCAGTCCTGTGTCGACGACGTCATCACCGGCTCGTGGATCCCGAAGCCAGAGGAAAAAACTCAAACAGTCGCCATCGATCTCCGTGAAGGATCTTAACCTCATTTCAACTTGGGATCGAGAGAAGTTGTCGGTGCGGCAAGCAACGTCAACGTTCGCAGCTACCGCTCAAGTTCTTGGAATGGACATTGGGAGTATGGCGGTCTCGAAGAGCACGGTCCATCGAGCACGAATTGCGGGGAGAGAGCAAGCCGCCGAGAAGATCGTGGAACTGCGGAACCAGGAGATACCTGAGAGGTTGGTCCTGCATTGGGACGGAAAACTCCTCCCGTCCCTCTCTGGCGATACGGGGGACCGCATCGCCGTCCTCCTCACAGGGGAAGATGACGCCGAGTTCCTTCTTGGGGTCCCGGCAAGCTCGGATTCGACTGGCAGAAACGTGGCTGCAGTGGTCTTGAAGGAGGTGGACGAAGCGGGCGTCAGGGACAAGATCATCGCCTTCTGTTTCGACACCACGGCTTCGAACACTGGCATGGTGCAAGGTGCTTGCATTCGGATTGAGCAAGAACTCAGACGAAGCTTGCTTTGGTTGGCCTGCCGCCGTCATGTCCACGAGGTGATCCTCAAGGATGTCTTCGAAGCCAGCCTCGGCTCTTCCTCTGGTCCTGACATTGGAATCTTCAAACGACTTCGTGATCGATGGTCCTTCGTGGATTCCTCGCAGAGAGACGGTGGAAACATCGGAGGAATCGTAGAGTTCTTCGCCACCAATGACACTGCCAGCAAGCTGAAGGACGACGCATTGGCCTTCCTGAAGGAGGCTCTGATGTCGAAGAACCATCCCAGGGAGGACTATGAAGAACTTCTCCGTCTCTCCTACCTGTTCCTCGGTGGTGAAGGTCCAGCCAAACCATTCCGCCGTCCTGGAGCTCTCCATCAAGCCCGGTGGATGGCCAAGGCCATCTACTGCCTCAAGCTTCAGATGCTGAAATCCCAGCTGTCGCTGACTGGTCGAGAGAAGGCCGGAGTGGAACGAGTGGCCCTCTTCGTTGCTCTGGTGTACTGCAAGCAATGGCATGAGGCACCGATCTCTGTGAAAGCTCCGTTGAACGACGTGCTCTTCCTCGAGATCCTCAAGACATACCCTGACCAAACCGTTGCCAAGGCAGCAGAACAAGCCCTGCGACGCCATCTGTGGTACGTTTCCGAGGAAAACGCGGGACTGGCCTTCTTCGACTCAAGGATTGATGTGGAGGAGAAGAAGCAGATGGTCAAGGCAAAGACTACTCTATACTGGACTTGCTACTCGTGCCCCGCGCCAACCCGCCCATGACCAGTGGAGGCCAGTTTTGCGATTCCTGCCATTTTAGAACATCACCCCTATTTCCCTTCCTAAGGTTTATCAGTATATATGATATACCGTTATCTTCGTAACTGTTTGTTTTATAATATTATCAAATAAAAAACTGTAAAATACACTAAAGAAATGCCATTATGAGAGAGTGAAGAAATATGCATGACCTCAATATATACTTAAACTCTTCGCCATTTAATATTTTGCGAGAAAACATTTTAGATGCTAGCGATAGAAAGAAGCGGATTTTCATTAGCTTTCCATTGATATATTTCGTTTTCTGATAAATGAATTACCACCATGCCTAAATTAGCGTTAACTAAAAAAATAACATCATCAATCGTATCGGCAAGTAAAAAAGTGTTCCATGAATACAGTAGACCAAAGACTACTCTTTGAGTAGACTATGGCATATCAGTATAAATGATACACTGTTATCTTCGTGAATGTTTGTTCTATAATATTATCAAATAAAAAACTGTAAAATACACTAAAGAAATTCCATTATGAGACTCTGAAGAAATATGCATGAACTAATATTCACTTAAACTCATCGCAATTTGATATTTTGCGTGAAGACTTTTTACATGCAACATATCAATAGAAGCGGAATTTAATTAGCTTTCCATTGCTATATTTCATTTTCTGATAAAGGAATTAGAACCATGCATAAATTAGCGTTAACTAAATAAATAACATCATCCATCGGGTAATTATCCCGATAGATGATGTTATTTTTTTAGTTAACGCTAATTTATGCATAGTTATGTTTAATTTATCAGAAAACGAAATATATCAATGGAAAGCTAATGCAAATCCGCTTCTTTCTATCGCTAGCATCTAAAATGTTTCCTCGCAAAATATTAAATGACGATGAGTTCAAGTGAATATTAAGTTCATGCATATTTCTTAACTCTCTCATAATGGCATTTCTTTTTTGCATTTTACTGTTTTTTATTTGATAATATTATAGAACAAACATTTACGAAGATAACGGTATATCATATATACTGATAAACCATAGGAAGGGAAAAGGGAGTGATGTTCGAAAATGGCAGGAATCGCAATACTGGCCTCCACTGGAAATAGCCCAAAATGAGTAGCAAGTCCAGTATAGAGTAGTCTTTGGTCAAGGCATTGGACAAGCCCGCCTCGAAGAAGGAACTCAAGCGATTGGAGGGAAAAAAGATGACGATGTCTTCCTCCCTCTCGTCCTTCGTCACTTCGAAGACACGGTCCTTCTTTCAGAAACTCAACGCGGACGAGGGCTTCCTGGCAAAGGACCCGGCATTGTGGGAGGAGGACGACCGATTCAAGGACGCTCGGAAACGGGCACTTGGCCTCCGAGTGGTCAACGATGCCGCGGAGCAGGGCATCGCCCTAGTCCAGCGCTACCTGGGGTCCACGAAGTCGGCCGCACAGGAGAAGTATCTCCTCCAGTTAGTCCACCACCATCGGAAACTTGTGGGGCGGGAAAAGAAGGAGGACCTTCAAAAGAAGGCTTTCTGAATGGAAACAATGAAAAATGTCTGTTTTGGTTTCCTTATAAGTTTCTTTCTAAAAATGTGGGATGTTTTGAGTTTTATTTTTATTTTTTTAAGGTTATTAGAAAATTGTTCAGTTTGTCGTGACCCCTAAATATTCTCCGAATTTCATCTAATTTCACAGGAACTCTTCTTATGCATGTGTGAACAGAAGTAAAATACGAGCAAGTGAAAAAAACATGTTTCATTTTTTCCCTCTATGATCTTGGGACACCCTAATATATATATATGCTATAATATATATAATATAGGTTCTGAATATATTGTTAGTTATTTGAATTGCTATAGGCGAGAGAGAGAGAGAGAGAGAGAGAGAGAGAGAGAGAGAGAGAGAGAGAGAGAGAGAGAGAGAGAGAGAGAGAGAGAGAGAGAGAGAGAGAGAGAGAGAGAGAGAGAGAGAGAGAGAGAGAGAGAGACAGAGACAGAGAGAGAGACAGAGAGAGAGACAGAGAGAGAGAGAGACAGAAGAGAGACAGAGAGCGAGAAAGCGAGGAAGAGAGAGAGACAGACAGACAGACAGACAGACAGACAGACAGACAGACAGAAGAGAGAGAGAGAGAGAGAGAGAGAGAGAGAGAGAGAGAGAGAGAGAGAGAGAGAGAGAGAGAGAGAGAGAGAGAGAGAGAGAGAGGAGAGAGAGAGAGAGAGAGAGAGGAGAGAAGAGAGAGAGAGAGAGAGAGAGAGCAGAAGACAGACAGAGAGAGAGACAGAACAGACAGACAGAGACAGAAGAGACAGAACAGACAGACAGACAAGACAGAAGAGAGAAGAAAGAGAGAGAGAGAGAGAGAGAAGAGAGAGAGAGAGAGAGAGAGAAGAGAGAGAGAGAGAAGAGAGAGAGAGAGAGAGAGGAGAGAGAGAGAGAGAGAGAGAGAGAGAGAGAGAGAGAGAGAGAGAGAGAGAGAGAGAGAGAGAGAGGGGGAGAGAGAAAGAGAGAGAGATATTGTGACTATAGGTTATATCTGACACCCATAATTAAAGCAATGAATTATTTAAATAACTTCAATTACTATGATAAATAAATACATTAAAATCATTGACGTATATACATTAGAAAAACAATATTAACCCTTGAGGCCCGAAACGTAATTTCCATGTAATTTGGGTACCATTAGACGATGTTTAGTGACTATAAGCAATGTTTTATAGCTATGACCTGTTTAGTATCCTTGTCCACTAACTACTGTGGTATATTCAGTGACTTTCCTTATTTATGGCTGACAACAGACCATGTATATAGCAAAGGAAAAATCTGGGCGTGAAGGGGTTTAATGATACGCAATTAATCCATTCAAGCTCAGAGCTTCCTTGCTATAAAAAATATTGTCTTTGTTAGCCATACAATTATCGAAAAGTAACTGAATATACGCAGAATTACTATGTTGCCAAGGATACTAAACAGGTCATAGCTATTCAAAAATTGCTTATAGTACTACAAATGTCTGTTGTTAGCCATAAAAATAAACGAAGTCACTGAATATACCAGTTAACAGAAAAAGTATTCAGATTATTAAGGTGACGAGAAGAGAGAGAGAGAGCGAGAAGAGAGAGAGAGAGAGAGATGAGGAAGAGAGAGAGAGAGAGAGAGAGAGAACGAGAGAGAGAGAGAGAGAGGAGAGAGAGAGAGAGAGAGAGAGAGAGAGAGAGAGAGAGAGAAAAAAAAAAAACATAGTAACATAAGGAAGCTACAAAGAGGCTGGAGACCTACCCTGGTAGTTCCTGTTACTAACACTACCTAATCCACCTGTTCATCCCCACCATAACACTGTCAGCCTCCTTTTTAAGCTAACTAATCGACTCCATATCAACTACCCACGACTGAGTCGTGTTGGTGGAAATAAGTTTCCAACTGTTTCAACGGTTGAAAACAATGTTCCTGTCCAAACTCAGTATACTGTTGTTCTCAGAAATCGTTGTGAGTAAGGAGGATGGGCATTTGCACCGCACGCACTGCACGCACCACGCACGCACGCACAACACACACACACACCACACACACACACACACACACACACACACACAATGCAAGCACACGTAACACACACATGACAAGGAGTCCACACTAAACACCTTGAGTGTAATACTATGTTAAGATGTGTATAAGAGAACACACACTTTTGTATGGAGATGATAAACGCCTGAAAGCCAGAACTCGGGTTGATGAGATGGGAGCCTTCCCCCCAGCTCCACCCAGGGCTGCAGTTGAGGATGCTCAGGGCCGTAGGCTGAGGCATTGGCCAAGGCTTGTAGCTCGCATGCACCTTGGCCCGCCCACCACAACCGTGATGTCACCCACAAGTTCACTCCCACAGAATGTCCATAAACTTAGACTTGGTCCATAGGTGCGCGTTGATGCTCGGCCCGCTTCCGGGACACTCGAAGAAGGAAAGAGGACACTGAGGGAAAAGAAAGAAGATAGTATTGATACATTTAATAGTGCATAATCTAGTCGTTAAAATAGTAGTAGTCTATGCATCCTAAAATAACATAACATAACATAACATAACAATCTCTGGACAGTTGGACACTCGAAAGAAGAAAGCTGACACTGAGAAAGAAAATAAAAAAGATATATGATACATATGGTGCATAATATAGTGTTTAATGTAGGAGTCTGTGCCATCCTCACAATACAAATAATATAATGCCACTATATAGCCAAAGGCGAGCATAGATAAGAAACATTGAGTTGTTGAGTTACTGAGGAGGTTTTTTCACATTACACATCATCATTCTTAAGTATTTTCACTGTTAGGTCGTGTCAGAATGCAAGGACCAGAGCAGTCATGATATCTCTGATTTTTACCCATGATGCATTTCCGCATCCGTGTATATAGGAAAATTTACTTTATGTTTATAAGCTTTCAGGAGAGATTTGTTCCTATGCAGTTTTTTTTAGGTCCGTTTTAAGTCATTCAATCATTGACCACCATTGAGTGAACCAGTTCTCCCTATTTCCTATTAAAGAAATCAAAAAGTACTACCCAACTAAAATCCAGGACAAACACTAAAAAAAATATAATGAATAAATAAATAGATCCATATATGAAAGAAATAGGCAAATAAATAAATAAAATAGAACTTTCACCGGGCGGAGGTGGCGAGACTTGCTCGTCAGAAAATTTGATTGTGATGTACGTTTTGCTGTCAGTCCTTCCTCTCCGGGGTGCATCCCCTCCTGTGAAAGGGGAATTAAAAGGTTGGCAATGTTTTGGATGATAGGGTGAAAAATGAGTTCTTTTAGCATGGGAATATTCAAATACGTAAAGTTTAAGCCCTTACCACCCAGGATCTTCCTTTGCTATAGAATCATTCTGTTGGTAGCCATACAATTACGAAAAAAAGTAACCTAATATACCAAATTAGCGAGTGAAAAAAGGATAATAAACAGTGTCATATCTCTAAAATACTGGTTATATTAATTAAAACATCGAATGTACCAAAAATACAATGAAATTACGTTCTGGTCTCAAGGGGTTAATTAGGAACTAAGAAGAAACCTTAATAACATGGTATACTTAGGTCACTTGCATTCCATTTTTGACTTAGAAAAGCTTTTATCACCCTTTATTTTATTCTTCATTTAATATCTGTGACGCCTATGTATTCATGAGAACCTTTCCCTATCAGAACATCACTTATTAATATCTTCACCTTTATTCTTCATTTAATATTGTGTCTCTTCCTTAATATCTTTGACAACGCCCCTTATACCACCGTGGAGGGTGTTGTTGTCGCGGGGAACCTTCCAGCTGCAGGGACACACCTCGCCAATGATGGGGTTGTACGGCTTCTTGCCCACCGAGCCGTGAGTCCCACGTGTATGCGTTAAGGTACCACTGGACCACTACTGCATGCCGCTCCTCGGGGCGCTGGGCGTCCCCGATTCTGATGTGAGAACATAAGAACATTAAGAACATTAAGGAAGCTACAAGAGACCGCGAGACTACACGTCGGTAGTTCCTGTTAATACAATGACCCACGAGACCAAGCTCAGCCCAAACTTCTTTTCACATGACAGGCAGATGTAGTGTTGTTTGCACTACATGAAGGGTGCACAGTGAAGTACTACTCATCATCTTCCCTAAAGGTTAATCCATGTTGCAGGGTATTTGTGACAGGAAAAATATATATATACGATATCAAAAGTTCACTAAACAACATATCAAAATACAGAAAGAATTTGGTTCTCGTCGGGATTGAAACTCGGTGATACGACGATTATAACAATAATGAACAACGAAAATGTGATAAAATATGACCTTAAAGAGATGATTATAATATCATTACATATATTATCATTCTGCCTGCAAAAAAAAAAAAAATGTCAAACACTCGGTGTACACTTCACTTATCAACCAACTTCATCGTAAGTGAAGGCGCAAGTCTAATCAACTATAAAGTGTATGGAGTCCAAGAAAATCAGCAAAACATTCACGGAGTGACGGCGTTCAGGATGAAGGTGGCAGGGTGACGCGCGTCTGTGGTCCATGACGAGGCGCAGCTGTGAGATGATGTGCATGTGAGGCCAATGCCGAGGCGCCAGCGTGTAGATGATTTGCGGTGAGGTCCATGCGAGGCGCAGCTTGCGCTGTGAATGATGTGCATGTGAGGTTCCTGAGAGGCGCAGCTGTGAGATGTATGTGGCATGTGAGGTCCAGGCCGAGGCGCAGCTGTGAGATGATGTCATGATGACGAGCGTGGCCATCCCCGACCTCCTCCAGTCACCCCACCCCCCCGCGCCGCCTCCTCATCGCTGACCTCCAGACTCATTCTCGCGTTGCCTCGGTAACATATTTGCACGTGTATTATGTATGTTCTTTTTTAAACCAACAATACTGTTAATACATGTGCCTTGGATTATAAACTGTTTTTTCCTCACTACCTGCCCCTTCTCTTCATTCTCGCTGGTCCCTGGTAACAGATTTGTATTGGGATTATATATGTTCTTGCTTTAACAAACCAAATATTAGTTAATTGTTGCTTTTCTTCCCTCACTGTATAATAAAACCATTCCCAATCTACATACATTTTCTTCATCGCTCACCTCCAATCATCTTGCTGGTCATGGCTAACAGATTGGCATGGTAATTTATAAACGTTCTTGTTTTAACACAAACATAAGACATAAGCACATAAGGAAGCTATCAAGAGCAGCTGGGAACCTACACGTGGTAGTGCCTGTTACTTAAAAACCAATACCTACATCCACCGTTCATCCCATCCATGAAATTAGCCAGCTCCTTTGTTACAAGCTCCCTATGACTCCGTTATAAACTACCTGACGAATGAGTCCATTCCAATCATTTATCACACTATATGTGAAACCATATTTTTCCCTACGTTAGTACAAAGTTGTTTTCATCATCAGAACAATATAGGTGTTCCCAAATTTTATACATTATTACGGCTCCTGGGATTCGTCCAATATTATGTGTATCTAATACGAATTTGTACGTAATTCCACAACGTGGAAAAAGAAAACCGTCGCCTACCAGCGCCGCGGCCCACTGTCCAAGAGGTGCTAAGGTTCTGGGAGACCCCCGCGAGGATTCCCAACGATGACGGGCAAAAAGCGCCGGTTCGCAAGGTGAGAGGTTCTGTTCAAGGAAGGAAGGCGCCGTGACGAGCCAAGGGAAGCAGTGACGGAACAAGACGAAGAGGAAGAGTTCAAGAGGCCCTCTGCGACCTCTTCGACGTCGCCCACGCCGACGCGATGCCCTGATGACGATCCCGGCTGATCGCGAGTTCCTAGCGCGCAATCGCCAACGCGAGAAGGGTCGCGAGTGGATCATGCAGAAGCTGACAGGGTGCCTGGGAGCGCCGAGTTTCAGCGCAGAGGATGATGACAGTGGCGGCAGAAGAGAAGCGATCACGAGAAGCCTCGGACGTAGCAGCGAGAACGCGGGTGTCGCGTTCCTCCTCCTCCTCATCGGTTGGTCCAGTTCCAGCACGCGGCGGGGCGGGCCTGCTACCGCTGAGCGACCGGGCAAGCCCTCCGAAGAGACGAGCGGCCGGGGGTCAAAGGTCGTGCCTCCAGGACTGGTTAGCGAGGCGGCCCTCGACCGGACCGGCTAGGTGAGCGACCGCTAAAGCCGCGCCGCATTCGTCACGGCGGACCGCCCAGTAGCCCCGCCACAATACTCAGGAGCTGATCTGTAATGGCCGAGAGCATCGGCAGGCTCGCGCTGGCGAAACGGTCCCAGCTTGGCCGCGGAAAGTCAAGACAACCTTGTCCCCGAGCCTCTTACATTCACTGGGACGGGAAGACCTGCCGGATTGCAAAGTACGCGGGTGGATCGGCTGGCTATCCTCAGTCTCCGGACGGCGTCCAGAAGCTCATCGGCATTCCCAAGCTGGCAAGTGGGAATGGAAAGGCGATGGCGAGCGCCTGTGGCGAAAGCGCCGACGACTGGGGGCTCGCAGAGCGTGTGGTGGCTATGTCGTTCGATACGACCGATCGCCAAACACTGGAGCCCTCTCGGTGCCTGCACCCGGGATGGAGCAGAAGCTTGGTCGGCGTTGCTAAGCCTCGCTGCCGGCACCATGACACGAGCTGGTCCTGACATCGGCGTTCTCTTCTGCATGTGGCCGTTCGTCGGTCCTGACATCGGCGGTCTTCAACCGATTCAAGAACGGTGGCTTTCATCGACCAGAGCCCAGGCCGGAGCCGCCAAAACCCGACGAGCGCCGCCCACCCTCCTGAACAACGCGGACACACTTTCTGCAGGAGTGGGCGGCTGTCAACACCAGCCACCCGCCGGGACGACTACAAGGAGAGGCTGGAGCTCTTTCATGTCCTGCTGGGTGGCGAGGGCGACGTTCCACGAAGGTTGAAGTTCCGGGACCGGGCGCCATTGCAACGCGCGCACTAGGATGGGCGCGTGCCATCTACGCGGCGAAGATACGCTGTTCACCGCCAACTGGGGGAGCTCCTGCTCGCAGACGAGTTCACCTCCGCCGGTTCACCTTCTTCGTCGCTAGGGTCTCAGTGACCCGCTGTGTTCGAGGCGCCCGTGGCCGCCTTCGCCGCGGCGAATGACTTGAAAACTGGCCATCGGGTAACCACTCCGCGACTTTCCACGACGCTGAGATGGCAAGGCGTGCGTGAAGACCTTCTCCGGGACACTTTGGTACTGAGCGAGCCACTGGTCGGCCATGCTCTCTTCCACCACCGCTTGCCAACCGACTGAGAAGAGGCGCTGGCGGCAAAGCGATTGCACGGAAAGAAGGCTCCGAGGAACCGGCGAAGCGCATCACTCGTCTCCGGACGCCCGCCCCCTCCCGATCACGCTAGGTCGTTCGGAAGCCAGGCTTCCGGCGCCACCTTGACGCGTCGGGCGCGAGAGGGCGTTCCTCTCGAAGGAAGCCGGAGGAGGAGTGCCGAGTGACACGGGTTCGTCGCGGCTCGTTTCGGCGCGTCGCGAGCCTACACGCTCCAAACGACACCGGCGGAGCGAGGGGTGGCGGCTGTTTCAGTTCCTTCACCTCAGCCTGACGAAGAACGAGGATCAGCGCCCAATTCCTCTGCAGGTTGTCGAGAGGCACCGTCGACAACAGCAGGAACAGCGAAGGCGTTCCTTCCCGGCCAAGCGGAACAAAGACAATGAGTGGCTTGGGCAACCATGATACCCCCGCCTAGAGGGGCCTAATACTCGCTGTTGAAGCGCGAGGGGACAAGCAGCCCAGTGGAGAAGGGGGAGGTCTCAAAAAGGCTTCATATGACAACAAACACCCCAGAGACGATGTCCTCCTTGTAGTCCCTATCGGAGTCTATAGGGGGAACAATCACTCGACTGCGCCACTTTGAATAGACTCGATTGCGTCAAATTATACACACGTTTGTTTCTCACCACCCACAGTATTCCACTTCAAGGCACGTCAAAACATTACTTTCGTTTTATTGGCACCCTAAAAGTGATGGTATTATGATGAAGGAAAAGAGCCACTTAATGCAATGCACAATTTTAAACTTGATCTATTTAAGCTTTATGGATGGGCAGTCAGGGAAAAGTATATGACACGACAGCAAGACAGATCATATACTTCAGAATTCGCATTGGCTAATCAAAAGATAGTGAGATTCAAGTTACTTAATAGAAAATATATATGCTGAATAAAAAAATATGATATTTAAAAGTACCGAATAGAAAAAAATAATAAGAATCATTTCAAAATTAATGATGTGAAGGTATTTTGTTTTCAGTACCCAAATATAAACAAAATTCTGAAATCGTGAAATGAGGCAATATTGTAAAAAACTGTATCTCAGATGATTATCCGAGAATACTGACAGCACTATTTCTACTACCAAAATGATATGAAAGTAATGTTATATCCACCTAAGGTCCTATAGACAAGATACATAAGTGGACGTAAGACGGGATAGCAAGCGCAGGATAACGACATAGCAGCCGTAGAAGGTCCACAGGGAAATGGTAGTAGTAGCAGCAGTAACACTTAATACAGCTAATATACCATGTTTAACCCTGAGACCCAGAAACGTAATTTCCATTGTATTTGGCCACATTAGACAATATTTAGTTGACTATAAGCAATATTTGAGATATGGACTGTTTAGTATCCTTGTCGACTAATTAATTTTGTATATTCAGTTACTTTAGTTATTTCATGACTCGACAACTCCAATTTTATATTAGCCAAGAAAGATCTGGGCGTGAAGGGTAGCGAGGTATATGTACCTTGTTAATAGCACACTGGAGGCCACAACATTCCACACCCATCCAACATCCATAAAGATCAGTTAAAACTTAGGACAAGGACAAGTTAAATCAAACATGGACGTTATAAACAAACTGAGGGGCAGGAAAAATGGCAGACACAGTAATGAAATAAAACTGAAAAAATGACATGATCTTGCTGCAAAATATCTTCAATAATCACTTTTGAATATACCAGAGAACTAAATCATCCCAATGACATTCAATAAATATCACAAGCAATATTTAAATCCTGCAGAAAGTCATTGTATTGTATCCAGTTACAAAGAGGAAGTTCACAGCACCTTAAGTCTCCTGAAAAACACAGCAGCAGGCTATGATGACATCCCCCCAAGTCTCCTCCGACACACAGCTCAGTACATTGATGTCCCACTTACTCATGTCATTAACCAGTGTTTTAAGGAAGGATGTTTCCCAGATAAACTAAAAACAGAAAAAAGTAATTCCCATCCATAAATCAGGCGATAAAGGAGATGAAAACAATTATCGACCAATATCTATTTTACCATCAATAAGTAAATTGTTTGAAAAATCTATTGTAAAAGATTTAGTGGTTTTTTGGAAAATTTTAAATTGTTATCTGAATATCAGTTTGGCTTTCGCAAAAAACAAATCAACGGAAAAAAGCAATAGCAAAGTTCACAAGTGAAGTGTATAAACTGTCTGGAAAGGAATTTCATGTTGTAGGAATATTTCTAGACTTGTCTAAAGCTTTCGACTCACTTAATCATAAAATATTATTAGATAAACTTGAAAATTTGGGAATAAGAGGTGTACCACTTAAACTATTCACTAGCTACTTGACAGACAGGAAACAAGCAGTGTTTTGTAACAACAATATATCCACGCTGAAAAGTACCAATAGGGGAGTGCCTCAGGGATCAATTTGGGGCCTTTACTATTCTTGGTATATATTAATGATATTTGTAATGCCAGTTATAACTTCACCTATGTTATCTTTGCAGACGACACAAATCTTCTCTTAAAAGATAGGGCATTAGATCATTTACATGTTAAAGTTAATAGTGAACTAGAGAATATATCGAAATGGGTTTTAGCTAATAAACTATCTGTAAACATAAGAAAAACTAATTATATACTCTTTCAAAATCGTTCTGTGCTAATATTTTAGGCTCAGTTTTACCTTGGAGAAATGAAATTCAGAGAGTCACTTACATTAGATTTCTGGGTGTTATTGTTTACGAAAATTGAATGTTGAAAAACATAACAATCTGTAAATTGTGAACTTATCAAAAATGTTGGGAATTTTATACAGAATTAGCACAACTTACGACTGAAGCTTTGCGAAGCATCATACTATTCTTTATGTTTATCCATATTAATTTTCTGGTTTGTCTGTCTGGGGATGTACTTGCCATTCCACTTTAAAGATGTTGTCATTGCACAAAGAAAATAATAAGAACAATTCTTTAAAGGAAGTATGATCTACCGAATTTTATTATTTAATGATTTAGGGTTACTGAAAGTTGAGTTTTTAAAAAAAAATTTTTCTTGTACTTACAATTTACAATTTATAAATTATAGTATGATATAATAATTATTTAAAGTTCTTCAACACAGTCATGACGCGGGAAACCATATTGACCTGATATGTCCCCACACCACGAACAACATTATATGAACCTTCACTGCACTGTGTTGGTCCTAATTGTTGAAACATTTACCAACATTTGAAAAGTAATACAATTTTAATACATTTAAAATAGACTTAAGAGTAATTTTTCCATCAACAGAATCAAACCAGAGGGATTACTATGAATATTCTTTCACATCATTATATTTCAGTAGCAAATTAGTGTTTTAATTGTATCAATTCACTTGGTACTTGTTTGGTAGTTACATTTTTTTTAATTTTGTAAATCTATTTTATTTATTGGCCGCCCTTCAGTATTGATAATATTTTGTTTTGTCACTGTTCCTGTCCGCGCAGGGAGCTGTTTGCTCGGCGACTAATGTCCTAAGATCACATTTTATATATTATATAATAATATGTACTTCACAAGATATGGCATAAACTACAACCTAAAACTAAAAACACCCATGCAGGCTACAGCAGGCTACACGTACACAGTTCACAGGTATCCCATCCAATGGCCTGCATGTCTGAATGTGTATGCTGCTACTAGCCCACTGACCGTCCTTGTGGCAGTGGCTAGTATTACGGAAATGACATAGGGTTGCTGTCCTGTCAAGTTAATGGTATGCAGGAGCATATTGTTTAAGTGTAGATTCCGTCGTGTAAAGCCTTTCCATCAGCATAGGTATTTATAATATTATAGCTCTCCGTACAAATGTGTCTGGTTTATAATAATTCTGAGATAAATTGTTTTAAATGTGAAATTCGATGAACTGTTTCCAGTGATTTACCCAGTAACTACCCTAACCTTTCTGATTGTAATCAACAACAGAACACTGGACAATGTAACCACACATTAAAAACCAAGCTTTGTCCCACATTAAAGCACAGTAATGATGGTGACTGTGGCCTCATGAAAAGCAGAGGTTAGAGGGTAAGTGTTGCCTCATACCTGACGCTGGTGACGGGCTGGAAGGTGTGTGGTGGTGGGGGGCAGACATGTTGGCTGGGTCCGCAGCACCGCCAAGACACGGTCAATTAACAACGTGTGGCCTGACTGGTGGCCTTAAGCAGCATCGGTTGGGATCCGTCACTTCATGCTCGTGCCTGATAAATGTTACTTGAATGCGGGGGGGTGTATCTTCTTCAGTAACCCTTGTTATACTTTCAGTGCATAAGAACATACAGAAGAAAATACGGAAGCTACAAAGAGGCTGCGACGACCTACAAGTGGTAGTTCCTGTAAAGCATTTAGATAGTCGCTCACCAATGCGTCACACATTACCATAGGAAATAAGATTGATTTAAATGCCCAAAATACTGGGGACTGTGCCGACACAGATATAGAACCATAAGAACATAAGTAAGCTACAAGAGGCTGGGAGACCTACGCGTGGTTAGTTCTGTTACTAACATACCTACATCCACACTTTTAATCCCCCTTCCAATGAATTTTCCAGCCTCCTTTTAAAGCTCCCTCATGATTACAATGATTACACAAACCTACATACAGCTGGCGACATGCAGCGAGAAATGAAAGCCTGGAGATTTTGAGTTGAGGTAGCAATGGACCTCCTTTGTACCACCATTGGCTGTAATACCAATACACGATCTTTGGCTTCCATGAATGCTACTCCTTACATACTTACATGAGCATACATACATCCTACATACTTATGCCTACATCTTACATGAGCAATAGCCCGCGTGTGCATCTCGGCTGCGGCCACCACCCTGATGCCTGTTGGAGCCACATCTTCCGGTCATGGTGTCCCCGGCCCTCAGCTTGTAGGACTCCCCCGAGGCGGGTGACACAGTGAAGGTGTAGGGGGCCCTCGTCGCTGGGGGAGATGACCGCACACCCCGCCAACTGTATGGCTGCCGCGGGCCTCTCATGCTTGTCACTCTCCATCTCCCCTGCAATGCACCGTGTTTTTCTGCCATGAACATAAAAAATAAGGAAGTATATAAAATAAAAACACAATCAACAGGTTTTTGATGACCAGAGACAGTAAGAGGAGGAGAAAGATAATTAAAGACAGAATAAGAGAGACGACTACTAAGACCCATAGAGCAAGAAGAAACCTTCAGGGAGTGCCCAATGACAAGGCAGAAACTCCGCCCACAACTGTACTAACTGAACACCCACCAGGTTAATATCAAGTTCCGATCTCTGGGTTGAGGATGAACCAGCGTCCCTGCCACCCTTGACCCACGTTGGTAAACTTGATCAGCTGGCTTTCGGACGGCTGCCGCAGTCCATGTCCCGTCCTGTAGGTTGAAAAGACTGACATTCTGGCAATATCGATTTAAACCCTTGAGGTGAAAAAAAATACACATTAATATAATGCAGAAAAAATATGTATTAATATATAAATTTATACTTGACATGTTTTTCTCTTAAGTCTATCAATAGGGTGTTCCCCAGGGTTCTGTCCTAGTCCCCCTACTCTCTTTCTATTATTCATTAATGATCTTCTTAATCTAACCTCAAAGCCCTATCCCTCCTACGCTGATGATTCTACCCTGCATTTTTTCACAATCGTTTTATTAGACGTCCAACTCAACAGGACTAAGTGATTCACGAGAGATGCCCGGGAGCGCGCTAACTTCTGATCTTCTATAATTTCTGATTGCCGGCAAGCAAACCCTTGTTTTGTTCATGCCTCAAAAAACCAATTTCTTCACCTATCTACTCGACAAAACCTTCCAAGAACTATCCCCTCTCTTCAATGACCTCAACTATATCTCCTTCTTCTACAATGAATATTCTAGTACTATCCTTTACTGAAAATCTGACGGAAATCTCCATCTCATCTCTTCTAAAAACAGCTTCTAAGAAGTTAGTGTCCTGTGGCGTCTGCGTCCTTTTTTTTTCTCCCTCCCCATTGCCTTGCTCTCTACAGGGCCTTATCCGCCCATGTAATGGGAGTCTGTCCTCACCTGTTTTGGGAGGATCCAATCTACAGCTCTCCTAACAGGGTGAGTCAAAAGCTTTTTCGTCTCATCAACTCCTCTCCTCTGACTGACTGTCTTCCAATCTTTTCAATCACCAGCCGCAATGTTTGCTTCTCTTGCTCTCTTCTACCGTTTATTTTTCATGTTCACTATGCTCTCTAACTTACTAATTGCATGCCTCCCCACGTCCCGCAGCCCGCTGCACAGACTTTTCTAACTCATCCATCCCTAGTCTGCCCATCTTACTAATGCAAAGTTAATCATATTTTTACTCTTTCATCCTTTCACTGGTAAACTCTGGAACTCTCTTCCTGTTTCTATTTGTCCACTTTTCTATGACTTAACATCTTTTCAAAAGAAGATCACAAGACACCCCCGAACTAAATTGGCTCACCCCTCTTTTTATTTATTCTCTTACGTCTTCTTTATAGGGACTGCAACTAACGGGCTTGTGTTACCCATTTTTGTTTGTGCCTTGGCCATGTTCTTTGTGATGTAAAACAAAAAAAGCAAGAAAAGAAAAATTGAGCCTCCAGGGCCTGCCATCACTGCCTCAAATGTGCCTCCAGGGCCCGAAACATCCCAGCCCTCAAGTGTGCCTCCAGGGCCTGCCATCACGCCCCGCAAGTGTGCCTCCAGGGCTGCCCTCCCAGCCCTGGAGGTCACTGCATAATACAGTAACAGAAAAAAAACCACCCTTTCCCCCTTTGCATACTACAGACAGAGGGTAATTAATGGCTGGAGTGGGTGCTGCTGCCTTCATGCTGCTTGCTGTCAAGGTTCTGTCCTCCGCACATCACACCACCACCACCGCGGCTCTGCGGAAAGAAAAAGGACGTAATGTGGTAATATTGCTGCGGAAACGTCACTGCCTTCCCTACACTCAGCGGCTGACCATCACATTACACCATACTCGCCAGGCCTTCACACAGTGCTGGGAACCAATACATTACTATCCAATAGTGGTAATCTTCTGTATTCTAACTATACATTTATTGACCTCTACATTTCCACCTTTCATCCAATCTATGAATTTTATCCAGCCCTCCTTTTAAGTTCCCTCGTGTGACTCCGCACTAACTCCCTAATGACTGAGTCATTCCAGTTATTTACCACCCTATTTTGTGACCATCTTCTCCCCTATTTCTTTTTTAATCTACGTTTTGACAGTTTGAATCGTGGCTTTGCATAGGGCAGTGGCGACTATAGTGTTTGTCTACGTTCTGTAATCTGGGGCTTGTGTGCTTGGGTTATAATGGACGAGAACTTTCGCGGTAGTTTTTCAACAGACACCGACTAATTTTTTCCTGGCCTCACAATAGGTGCTTTTTCTAATGGAGATAGTTTTTTTTATATGGTTTTGGGCAGCTGTAGCAGAGTGGTTAGCGTCTCCGACTGGCGTACTCGGTGACCCGAGTTCGATCCCGAAGAAACCAAAACCTTTCTGCCCGTCGATGGCTAAGACACCCCACTGCCCTGCCCATCAACGCTACCGTTGGATTGGCGAGTGCATCGGAGGACACCGGGGGGCGGCATGACGTCCTCTAATCACGGCTCCTATAAGATCCTGCCTGCGCCACCACGGGCGAGGGCCCAACCATCACAGCAGCCCTCAAGTGAACCTCCAGAGCCTACCTCCAGCCCTGGGTCACCACTGCCTACAGGCGCTATAGGCACAAATGTATAAAACATTAAAACTAATTCTTTGAAACCCATTAAATATTTATATGTTTCATCACCGAATTTTTATGCATTGTTAAGGTTAAGGTTAGGTATACCTAGGTAAAAATTCTACTAGTGTTTGCCCGTCACTCTCGCGCACTTCCCCCAAACAGCTTGGGGGGACCTGTGGGACTGCGGGGTTTCAGGGGGGGGGGGGGGTGGGGAACAAATTATGCGTCGGAAACACGTAATTAAAGAGTTGTGTAGGGTTGTAATTCCCCTAGATCTAGGGTACATTTCCTTATAGAATTTGCCTTACCAAATTAACCTAACCCACCAATGGCTTGACCCACCGATAACCTTAACCTAAACAAATCTACCTCGAACCTCCTAGCGTCGGGGTTGGGGGGGTTCTCGACACTTGGGTCATCTTCTGTGGGATCGTCAGGTTTCACACGTCTTTGGACTCAGAAGAAATCCAATGTTTTCCCTACTTCTAGGAATTTTTTCAACACCCCAGAACTCAAAAACTATGTGGTTGCAACGCTGTTTTTGAAACCCAGGCAAATATCCCGTATTCCCCCATGGTCCCCCCAAACTTGTTTTGGGTGGGAGAGGTGGAGTATGGAAACACTAGCAATAATACATACTTAGTGGTTTAAGATTAGGTCAGGTTTCATTAAAAAACCTATAAGGTTCAGTTTGGTAATACTTACTGGGGTGAAAATATATTTGATAAAGAAAATATTTACGCAATACCTAACCCAGACCCATAAGGCTTAGAGCGGCTAATTCCTCCTCTAATAGACATAGAATACTAATGTTCTGGGTCATTCAATGGTTACAGGCCAGGAAAAACTACGTATGTTCTCAGAAAATACCGCGCAGTCTCGTCCATTTTTGAGCATTAGAATAAGGGGAGTGTTAACTAGCGAAGTCCTGTTTCCATTACTACCGTGAGCTGTCTAAACCTTCACGCCTTGTCATACTGTCACGCACGGAAGCCGTCCGATGCCACTCTATGACCCTTGTCCACCTGCTGTCATACTGTCTTTCGCTATGCCTGTTCACATTATCATTTGGGATATTGACGCGGGAGTGTCAAAATCAAAAGAAACATCCTTTGCAGATGAATACAAATATCAGGAGAAGCATACAAAGTTACAGAGATGTTTAAACCCTACAGCAAGGATCTTAACAAATCTAGGATTGGGCAAACAATAATAACATGAAGCTCAACGATAATTACATTTCAGTCACTCAGAGTTGGGGCACAACAAACCACAAAACCCCCCAAACCTTTCCTGACAAGTGCAGGCCGAGAATGACATCAGCACCAATGTGGAGTGGCTGGGGTCCACCTCAGCGACGATGCCACATTTAGCACCCTATAGAAAAACGGTGAAAAAGGCCAGAAACAATAGCAGGTTTCGATCTACGAACATTCTATTCCCGAGAAGAGGGCTGCATGTAACTCTGTGGAAGGCACTGTACAACCCGTGCTGGATTACTGTAGCCATGTGTGGTCCCCTCCCAGAGTAGAGAGAATACAAGCCCTCGAATCAGTTCAAAGGTCTTATACCAGACAAGTGGAGGGAATGACAAACCGCAATTATTGGGAAAGTGATTACAAAAGTTTGCTTGACTCACAACAGAGGCGGAGGGAGATAAACCAATATTAATACCTGGAATATCCTGAGAACCTTGTGCCCAACCCTACTGCCATCATGACCTGTCAGCCCAGCATATCACACCCCAGAACTGGTCGCAAGGCAGAGGAGAACCTACCATCAGACGCACCCGCCAGGATCAAGCCCCTCCTAGGCAACCCGTTCGGCCTCATATTGGGACCAAACTTATTTAACATACCTGGCCGGAAAATTAATGAGCCTCACGAATGCTCAGGGGAAAAATTCACATCATTTACAACCACCTACACACAAATCCCGGATGAACCTCCGTGCCGGCTATACGTCTGTGCCCCAGACACTAACTCAATATCGGACCAGGGGAACCTTGCAACAAAACACGGGACGTTGCTTCGGATGCAGCGGTGAGCACCACGACTGTCCGGGAAAGACCCCTCTACACGGAAACAATCCAACAAGTAATTAAACAAGTTAATGCCAGACGCCTGTGTCTGTCACGGCAACACACCACACACTCCCGTCCCTCGCCAGCCTTTAATACAGACATACTACCCACCACCATATGCACCAGATTAGAAGGCCGGGGGCGCGGTAATCGCGCCCCCGACCCGTTTTTGCCGGGGGGCCCGACCCATGCAAACCCCTCCTAGGCGTCGCGGGTGGGTCTGCCTATGACGGTGCGGGGCAAAGCCCCTCGGGAATCCGCACTCTCAAATCAAGGTGGGTAGGCCCCTAGCCCAACTTTTTCTTTATGGGGGTGGCCGGGGGCGGTGCAGAGGCGGCGCCGCCCGTCGAAATCACTCCTGGGATCAACCTGCGAAGGTTCTTCGTGTTGGCTCGTGAACTTTCTGAGCCTCTCAGACGATCATCGACACCTCTCCTATCGGTCGAGCTTCAGTAGCTGAGGGTGGATTCTTGTACCTCTCTGAGACGAGGAGGCCTGTCAGTGGGCGAGACTATCAGTGGGGTTAACACCTACATACTGGTCGGCATGAGCCATGGTCCCGTGTACGGGGAAGTAGCTAATAGGCCTCTCCAGCAAACTGCAGCCATCAGTTGTAATGAGGTTACTCTGGTTGATGAGCGTATAATGCGGGTGAGGATAGAAACACACTCTGGGTTTTCATGTCTCTTGTTGCAGTTTAGCTCCTACCGAGATGGCGTAAAAACTGAAGAGAAGGAGATGTTTCTAACGCACAAACTCGACCTCCTGTATTAGACCAGTGTCCTCCTCGGGACCACTCATTGTCTTGGGCGGACTTCATGCTACTAACTGGCAACTGTGAGAGAGGCACGAGTTTTGTGTGTTGGTCCCCCTGGCTCCGGTACAAGAAACACCAACAGTTCTCACTTCTGAACTTTGCAAGGTCCAGAGATTGAGATTGCAGTTTCTTTGGTATCATAGTCCCAGAGCTGCACCGCTGGACATGGTATAGTAATGCCGGAGGGGTATCTAAGGAGATCGACCACATCCTCGTTAGTACTCGTTGCAGGATCCTCCAGAACTGCACAGGGTTTACCGGAGTGCTGAGTTCCTATGGAAACAGATCACAGACTTGTTTGTTGCTAACACTTAATCTTCATGTCAGTCCGAAGAAATCTCCAGAGGTAAACCATACTGTGTTTTCATCCTTGAGAAACGGAAGGACTTGACATGTTGCTCATGATTAGGCGGGCAGTCCTCAAATCGGTTTTTTGATGTGCTCGTGCTCCTCGGGATCCTGTAGAACTCTGGGATACCTTCAAACGTGAAACTCTCGGCTGCAAGGAGTGTATTGGGGAGCGCCGAGGTCAAGGCGTGGTTTTTGTCTCGACGGAGACGCTGAGAAAATCGAAGGCGGTCGGCTGCCAGGCTGGCTGGGAACGAGACCAGCACAGGGCTCTGTCACGCCGACTGAACCCTCCTGATGAGAGACAGGAGAGGTAGTCCAGGATCCGCTGAGGCTTTCGAGGGTCTTTTGAACTCTATGAACCTCCGACCCGCCTACCGAGGCCCATGAATAAGCTCGTTCCAATCTCCTTCTCGGGCGAGGTGCATTCCGAACAGCAGATGGTCGCCTCGTTCGGACATGGATGGGCAGATGGCTCGTTGGGCTTGAGTACTTTGGGCAGTTGTTCACGTGGACCCTCCAACTGAGCATTCTTCACACCACTGGGTGACAGGCATTGGATGCTGTCCTCCCATTGACGAAACCCCGCACCCTCTCCTGACGAAGTCAGAGAGGCTGTAGCCAAGTTGAAGGTGGAAAGGCAGCTGGTGTTTGTAATATCAGTGCGGAGCTCCTCAGCTGGGGGTGAGGCCATGATCCGCGGGTTGCATGCTGTCCCTGACTGCCGTGTGGCAATCAGGTACTCACCTCTGACTGAAAAAGGGGCTGGTCGTGTCCCTATCTGGAAAGGGAAAGGGACGTCGGACTTGCAACAATTACGCGTAGTTACACTGCTCCACGTACCAGGAAGGGGGCTTGCCCATCTATGCTGACACGAATTCGAAGCTCATCTGGTGAAGCATCAGAGACCTCAGCAGTCCCCCTGGGTCACGCCTGGTAAAGTCAACAACGGACCGTATCCTAGCGCTTCGTGGCTGGTTGGAACCCACGTGAGTTTGCGACAGGGGATGCTTGCAGCCTATGTTGATCTCAAGAAGCGTTTGACTCAGTGCATCGTGAGTCACTGAACTACTCTGGGATCTTCCTGCGACTTCGAGGGGATTCCGCAAGGACATTGGTTTGATAATGGTCTGTATTCTTGTGACTGAGAGTGCTTTGAAGTGTGGGAGGTTTATCCAGCGTCTTTCCTGTGAATACAGGAGGGATGCAAGGGTGCGTCCTTGCCCCATCACTTTTCACGCTTGTATGGACTGGGTATTGGACAAGGTTGTAGATCAAAGTGATTGTGAGCTCCGTCGGCAACAACCAAGATCACTGATCTGGTTTTTGCCGATGATTCGTAATCTTTGCTGATCGCTGGAGGTCCTGTGGATGGCTCTCGAGCGCCTGACGAGGAGGCACCGCCTTTGGTGACTTGAGGTCTCCTGGCTCAAGACCAAGGTCAGGTATTTGAGACTTCCTAGATGAAGCAGTACCGTCTGTTCATGCGTGTGGCGAGACATTGAGATCTTGGAAAGTTTTACATAACCTTGGTAGCGCAGTCCCATAATGAACGCGGTCACGTCAAGAATCTTAACGGCGATTGGCTAGCCCACGGTGTTATGGACTCGCTCGCGGGAGTTTTTGGCCGTTGTCGGTAACCTGTGCACGAGGACAACGATCCAGGTCTCAAGTCGCTTGTGATCCCTGTCTTACTCTATGGTTGTGAAGACATTGACACTAAATATTGACTTGAAGGACGATCAATGCCCTTTGTAATAGTGTCTTTGCAGAATCATGGGGTTCGCTGGGATGATTACTGTCAATCAGCGATTGCGCCGTGGAGACTGAATCGAGCCTATTACCGTCATAGTCCGTCGCGCAACTTCGGCTATATGGGCATGTGAGCACGCTACCCTGAACCGATCCTTCCTCATCGGGTTGTATCTGTAAAGACATCCGTCGTGGAGTAGGCCAATGGGGCGCCCACAAGGCTCGTGCTGGGGCAAGTTTGATGTTTCTTGTGCGAGAGCTGCTTTGGTATGGGAAAGGAGCCTGCCATGGGAACTCGCGCGTGGGTGACCCCCGGGAGTTGCGTCGTAGGGTGGGCGAGGCGACCGCGCCCCCCGGCGTATGCCCCAATTATTGAGATTGATGAATAAGAGTCAATAATATGGTGTAAATATCCGCCAACACTCACCAGGTCGTTAATAATGGTGAAATAAGCTCCGATCCATCGCCGCCATTTTCTTGTTTTTTTTGTTGTTGTTGAAGGGCTTGTGGATGTCGAAATGGAAGATATTCGCCCTGGTGTACAGCCGTGAAGTAATCACAGCGGACGTTGATTAGTCTTCCTCAGTGAGGCCACCACAGGTTGAGGCGGGATGAGGCGGGGCGTTGTGATGGGTGGACAGGCAGCGGCGGCCAGCAGGTGGTCAGGTCAAGGTGGTGATTTCTTGTCTGTCACTGAGCGGCGTTCTCTGATGTCCCCGACCGTCCGCTTGGCTTCCTTGTTTTTTTACACTTTCATAATAGCCTAAATACACCTTTATTTCTTTCATAAAGTGATTAAACACTTATAGTATCATTTTATATATATGTGGTGAATAAATGTCATAGTACAACACGCTGGGATCATATATATAAGTGTGTGAAATAGGGATTCCTGAACAGGAGGCTGAGGGGTTTAAAGTATTGACCCTGGTAAAGAAAAACAAACAAAAAAAAACAGTTACTAACTTAATAGCTTAATAGTTAGTTAACATAATCGCTTAATAACCTAAAGATAGTAAAAACAGATAAGCAAACTAATTTCTACCGTAGACATAGGAAACAGCTCTACGTAAATGTCTTGTAATTTCTACAATAACTTCGCTAAGATTTAAAAGCACTTTTATAATTTGTACTGGCAATAGTTTCAGTCATTTTTATAGTATTAGGGGATTACATAGTAGCAGGTTTTACATACTGCTTTCGAACATTATGAAAGAAGTACATTTAAAAAGGTAATGAAATTCGTCTCCTACGTCATTCCTATTACAGTGGGTGCATATCGATCCCAATTCTAGTTATTTGTATATCTAACCTCTCACAATCGGTAAACATGATTAGCACACTTATATTTACAATAATGTCCTGTAATTTTAGAAGGTAGTTTCATCATCAGATAACTTTGGACTTTCCTTATTTTCAGTCATATCCTGTAATTGAACCAAACTCAATTTTTTGTGAGTTTCTTCCTTCCACGTTTTGTTTGTCAATGTTCGTTACACCTTAGCTTGGAAAGCTTCCTTGCACCAATGACATTAACATCATTTACACTAATAAAACCATTGGTCATACCGCAACTATTTAAAAAATGCGTTAACCTTCATAAAGCAAGAGATCTTAGATGTTTTAAATTTGTTCGTTCGAATCCACAAGAGGATACATGCAGGGCCTCGGGGGCTGAAAGTCCACGTGGGAGAAGGGGACCGGTAGGCATTCATTAGGACAGTATTTGGGAGCATCGGATGCGAAGGCGGTGATTAGTGGGGGTAGCGACTTTCCAAACACCCATCCAGAACTCTCGCCGCCGTTGAAAAATATAGGAACAACTCGTTACGTCGGGGCGATTGTTCCTATCGGCGACCATTTCCAGGTACCCGCTATGGGAGGGGTTTATGAACTGTCGTCGAAACACCAATCCAGAACT
>JACEEZ010003763.1:17500-27500 GCA_016584305.1 Chionoecetes opilio | reverse complement strand
TACAACCATTTCTACCACTATCGTTTCCCTCCTCCTACTCTTCCCACCACTACTACTACTACAACTACTAACAACCACTACTACTACAACTACCACTACCACCCCTCACCCCCCTCCCAGTATGGCATGGCGGGCAGCAATGATGATAGTGGTGGTGGCGGTGGTGGTGGTGCCCCTAGCAGCCGTGGGGCGAGGCTATGACGTGGAGTGTGAGACCCTGCCCAGTACCATACACGTCTCCAAAGGTAGGCCTCCTATCTATTTTTTACGGTTTGAGCCTCTTTTTTTTTTTTTTTTTTTGTTTGAGGAATATTTTTTTACGTTAGCCTATTTTTTTTTTTTTTTTTACGTTTGAACTATTTTTTTCGTTCGAGCCTTTTTTTATTTTATTGCTATTTGAGCCTTTTTGTTCGTTCGAGCCATTTTTTTTCGTTCGAGTTTTTTGTTAGTTTTTTCGTTCGAGCCTTTTTTTTGTTCATTCGAGCCATTTTTTGTTCGTTCGAGAATTTTTTTTTTTTTTCATTTGAGTGGTTACTACTACTACTGTCATCTTGACTCTCAGAAGTTCTCAAACATTCTGACCTGAGACCCCTCATTATTTCATAAGACTTGCGAACCCCCTCCAACTGGTGGATTTTCGATAATCTATCACAAATGCATAGTCTGTCTCTCTGATAGAAGTTTTTAAGTGGATAAAGGGATTTAATAAACGAGAGGTAGGAAAAGTTCTTACGGCTTTTAACCAGGGTAGAACAAGAAGTAACGGATTCAAGCTGGAAAAGCGTAATTTAGAAAGGAAATAGGGAAAAACTGGTTCACAAATAGGGTGGTGAATGAATGGAATGGTCTCAGTAGACAGGTAGTTAGTGCGGAGTCATTAGGAAGCTTTAAAGAGGGGCTGGATAGGTTCATGGATGGGGATGAAAGGTGGATGTAGGTAGTGTTGGGTGACAGGAACTACCACGTGTAGGTCTCACGGCCTCTTGTAGCTTCCTTATTTTCTTATGTTCTTATGTTCTCTCTCTTCACACACACACACACCACACACACCACACACACACACACACACACACACACACACACACACTTATAAGTACATAAATAATACCGTAATGATATGAATGCTAAATATTCTACATTTCTGCTGTACTTTTTCATTATAATTCATCAAAGGTCTAGGAAGTTAAGGCCTAGAGTCACTGTATATTGTTTTAGATTGACGATCTAAAAAAATATTTATGACTATATTACGAAAATCTAATTGTTTCTGATGCATATTTCACATTCTGTAAATCTTTTTGCAACCCCAGTTTGAGAACCCTGCAGTGTCGAGGTTCCCATCGTTAACCCTTGAGGCCCAAATCTTTCCTTTGCTATATAAAATTGTCTGTTGTCAGCCATAAAATTACGAAAAGTAACTAAATATACCAAATTAGCTAATGGACAAGGATACGAAACAGGTCAATCTATAAAAACATTGGTTATATCCATTCAAAATGATCTCATGATGGTCAAATTACAATGGAAATTACGTTCCGGTCCTGAAGGGGTTAACCCTGGCGTGTGTTGTGATGGTTACAGAGGAGTATGACGAGGCGGGACGTGTGGTGCGGGTGTGTGAGGAGGACGTGGCAGTGAACAAGTGCGAGGGCAACTGTGAGTCCCTGGTGCAGCCCTCCGTCAACACCCCCTCGGGCTTCCTCAAGGTAAACACTGCACCACTCTCTCTTATCTCACCGCGTACGACAGTTGTTTGTGCATACGAGAATAACTGAAGATACTTTACGACACTCTTAATTTATCTTTGACTTGACTTAACTTAACTTGACTTCAACTTAATTTATCTTTGCGCGAACGAGAGCTTTTCTGTTTTTGTTGTGTTTACAATATCTTAAAGTAATCGTGCAGACCATTTCATCATTCCTGATTTAATGCAGTAAAAATATAGCCATGATCGAGTATATCAACAATATGTTGTCACTTTTTTGCATCAAGTCACCCGGTTTTAAATGATCCGCATTCAAAATCTGTAAATTCCCCGAGCTCTCAAAACACAACTGGCGACCAGCAGACGACGGACCACGGCTCGGTGACGTCACGGCAGGAAGCCTCCCAGCCCGGCACTGATACAAATACAGTAGTATACGCGGAACCAAAATATTATCGTACTTGAAGAAGTGTGGGTATTGTTCTGATTTTTTTTTTTTGCGAATGGCATATACTTTGCAATCCTGTATGGTTGCAGCAAGAAAGCTGTGACTTTCTGAGAGCTTAGCACCCATTTCCAACCTATACGCGACGATATAATGTGTGGCAGACGTGGGATCGGCGGGGAGCGGCGGGTAGTAGTGAGGCCACCGAGAATGAGAGGCCTCGCCGATACTACCGCCGCTCCCTGCCGCTCTAACACGTCCCTGCAACATTATCATCGTGGCCGTACAGGTGGAAAGGTGCTAAAGCTCTTCGGGAAAGGCACAGCTTTTCTTGCTGCACCCATACAGGATTGCAAGTATATGCCAGTATCGCACAAAAAAAATTATCAGAAACACCCAAAAACAATCTTCGAGTACTATATTTTTCTCTGAGTTCTCCGTGTTATCTGTATCAGGCAGGGCTGGGGAGGCTTTCCTGCTGTGACGTCGCCAGCAAGTTTCGCGACACGGCTGGAATGTGGCTGGTGTTTTTCCTGCGCTTTTACATAAGTTCATGTTTTTAGGGAAAAGGCGTGGATAAATTAATGTATTTTTTGTGGATTAGGTATTTTGAATGAACATTCAACATAATTATGCAAAGAAAAAATGGGTCTGGACGATTACTTTAAGGGGATTTTTATTCGAGTATGACAGTTTTTTGGGGGGTAAACGACATTTTAAATTTTTGTAAACGTGTTTCTTATGATTTTTCTGGATTATTATATAATTATTATTATCGGGCTTCCTCAAGGTAAACACTACGCCACATGACTGTTTGGTGCATACGACAATAACTGAAGGTACTGTACGACACTCTTATCTTGCCGCGTACGACAGTTTGATCATGTGTACGATATCTGAAGGTGATTTGTATTATTTTTTCGGAATATTTTTTTTACGCGGGGTTAAATAATAGATACTATAGTATGAATGATGATGATGATGATTGTTATATGTAGGTTCCTGAAGGTACGACACTCTCATCTTGACGTACGAGTGTTTTGTGCATACGATATCTGAAGGTGATTTTTATAAAGTTTTTTTTTTTTTGGATTATTTTTATGTGTGATTTATTTAACAGCTGATAGAATATGAAAGTTGTCGCCTCCGTGGTGTAGTGGATAGCGCGCCTAGCTACGAATATATGGGCCCAGGTTCGAATCCCAGCCAGGGCAGTCGGCGGCCAGCCCAACTGTTCATCCTTCCTTTCTGGAATGGTGGATAAATGGGTACCTGGGGTAACCTGGGGAAGGTAACTGTGGTAACCCGGATGTCACACTAGCCCTGTGTCCCGGGGTACCACAGGCTCAAGGGCTGATGCCACGGAGATGAGCACGCGAAAAGGGGCCACCGACGCACCTTAGTGTATGCCCCCATCTATACCTTACCTATAGTACGAATGATGATGATGATGATGGGTTATATGTATGTTTTCTATTTTTCCATGGAGAGACGAGAGAGAGGAGCGGGCGATTCGGGGAGAATAGACGGGACGAGAGAGTGAGGAGAGCGGGAACGGAAGGGAGAGCTGGAATGGACCGGGAACGAGGGAGAGAGGGAGGGACGCAGGGGGAACCGAGAGAGGGGCAGAGGATGAGATAACAGAGGGAGCGTGACGGAGAGAGATGAGAGAACGAGGAGGACCGGAGTATGAGGACGAAGAGACGAGAAAGGTAACGCGACGGTGGAAAAGTGAAAGAGGAAGGGAGAAGGGGGAAAGCGTGGGAGGTGCGAGGGGGAGAGAGAGAGAGAGGGTGGGACAGGGTTTTCAGGGGGGAGGGAGTATCGAAGGATTCTAGTCCGTTCGGAATCGTGACTATCTCAGTATCGAGGGCTGGCAGTCTCTTACCTCAGCTGGTACTGGTTCAAGGCCTCTGGTCGCATCCATTCCAGTGAGGGGACCCCATGGGCGCCCGGTGTTAAGTGAAACACTAGGTACCACGGAGAGTCCTAGGCATGTATTGTTTTTTTTTGCAGAATTACGACTGTAAGACGGAGTGGGATGGGGCGGGAGGACAATTGGAGAGTATGGTACAGACAAGACTATAGACGATTAGGCCCGTCCGTACTGGGCGGGACGAGTAGTGGAGACCGGGAGGAGGAGACAGAGAGGTTCGGAGAGAGGGGCGGTCAGAGGAGGGGGGGTTAAAGAGACTCGTACGAACAAGGCCGGCGGAGAGAAGGGGAGGCGATGAGAGAGGAGACTAACGAGAGAGCATACTAGGGAGGCCCAATGTGTAGCAGCGAAACCATTGGTGGATAAGGGGGGAGATCGAGAAGAGGGGGACGAGAGACACGATGGTAGTTGCGTGATCGACGAAGCGTCGAAGGGAAGAGGAGCGAAGAGACTGAGGGGATGAGTGGGGACGAAGGATGAAGCACAAAGGAACGAGGGAGACGAGGTGAGGCGGTGGAGAGAGAGAGAGAGGGAGAGGTGGAAGCGCAATGGCGAGGCAGCAGAGGAGAGATGAGAGATGGGAGAGGAAGACGAGGGACGAGAGGAGGAGTGAGAGAGAATGGAGTGGGGAGGGAGGGCGGAGAGATCAGGCGGAGAGAAGGGAGCAGGAAGCGTGTGAGATTGGAGAGAGGGAGAGGAAGGAGGTAGGGAGGAGGGAGAGAGGGAGACGATGCGAGAGAGCTGGGAGTGGATCAGTGACGGAAGGGTGAGGACGACGAGTGGATGCAGGAGAGAGGAGAGAGGATGAAGAGCGAGATGAGGAGAGGGAGACGAGGAGAGGAGGAGCGAGGGAAGAGAGAGTGAGAGAGGAGAGAGGGAAAGAGAGGAGAGAGAGAGAGGAGAGAGAGGAGAGAGAGAGGAGAGGTGAGAGAGAGGAAGAAGAGGGGGAGGAGAGGAGAGCGAGAGGGTGGATCCGAGGAGAGGGGAGAGAGAGAGAGAGAGAGAGAGAGAGAGGAGAGAGATACGAGAGCGAGAGAGGAGAGGGAGGAGAGAGAGAAGTAGACAAAAAAAGCCGGAAGGGAAAAGGGAAAGGAAGGTATGGTACAATTTTCCTCTCTCTCTCCATCTCTCTCTCCTCTCTCTTCCTCTCGCTCTCTCTCTCCTCTCTCGCTCTCTATCTCTCTCGCTCTACTTTATCTTTGTAAATGGAAATGAAAAAGGAAAAATAGTGCGTGTGTGTGTGTGTTGTGTGGGTGTGTGTTGTCGTGTGTGTGTGTCGTCTTGGTCTGTGTGTGTGTGTGTGGCATTTATCATTTCTAATTATCTTTCCTCTGTAAGTGTGAACAAGGAAGAGAGAGAGAGCGAGAGAGAGAGAGAGGAGAGAGAGAGAGAGAGAAGAGGACGAGAGAGGGAGAGAGAGAGATGAGCGCGAGCGAGGAAGAGAGAGAGAGGAGGAAAGAGGCGAGAGAGAGAGAGAGGACTGAGAGAGAAGAGAGGAAAGAGAGAGAGAGGAGAAAGAGAGAGAGATAGATGGAGAGAGAGAGGCGAGAGGAAGAGGGAGAGAAGAGGAGGAGGCGAGAGAGAGAGAGAGGGGTGGAAAAAAAGGAGAGAGAGATGGCGAGAGGAGAGAGAGGGATGAGGGAGAGAGGAGGAGGAGAGGAGCGGGGAGAGAGAAGATGAGGGGGGGGAGAGAAGAGGAGAGAGAGAGAGAGTTAGAGAGGAGGAGAGAGGAGAGGGAGATGAGGGAGAGAGAGATGAAGAGAGAAGGAGAGGGCATGAGAGAGACTGGAGAGAGAGAAGGAGATGAGAGAGGATGAGACGACGAGGAGTGAGGAAGAGAGACAGACGGAGTTGAGAGAAAGAGAGGAGAGGTAGAGAGACCTGGGAGGAGTGGAGAGAGACGAGAGGAGAGGAGAGGATGAGTAGAGAGAGAGATGAGATGAGAGGAGAGAGAGATGAGAGAGAAGAGAGAGGAGGGAGAGAGAGAGCGGACAGAGAGAGAGAGAGTCGTGGTGGGTCATCCCTATCTCTTTTCGTGACTAAACCAAAATGTCAAATGTTCATACATATGACTACTACCATCTTCTCTCCTCACTCCTCCTCTTCATCCTGACCTCGCTCCTCCCTCTCTTCTTGCCGTGTCTTCGTCCTCCCCTCCTTCTCCTTTCTTCCTTCCTCCTCCTCTCCTCCTCCTCCTCCCATTCCCTCCTCCTCCTCCTCTTCCTCTTCCGCTTCCTCCTCCTCCTCCTCCTCCTCTCCTCCTCTTCCTCTTCCTCCTCCTCTCCTCCTCCTCTTCCTCCTCTCCGCCCCCCCCCTCCTCTTCTTCCGTGGTCCTTCCTCCTCCTACCTCACTCCTCCCCAGATACCATCCAACCAATAAGACTAATAATAATAATTATAAAAAAATAATTATAAATAATAAAAATAGTGACCTTGGCATCTTTCAACTAGGGTCAAAGGTACATTCTTGTCACCCCCCGCAATGACATCACTCATAATATTCCGTGTGTGTGTGTGTGTGTGTGTGTGTGTGTGTGTGTGTGTGTGGTGTGGTGTGTGTGTTGTGTGGTGTGTGTGTGTGTGTTGTGTATGTCTGTATGCATGTATGTGTGTGTGGTGTGTGTGTCTTGTGCGTCTGTCTGTCTGTCTGTGTTTGTGTGGTGTGTGTGTATGTCTGTCTGTCTGATCGGTGTCTCTGTTTGCTACTGTCTCCTGTCTGGTCTGTCTGTTATGTGTGCGTGTGTGTGTGAGAGAGAGTGCTTGGTCTGTTCTGTCTGTCGTCTGTCGTCTGTCTGTCTGTCTGTCTGTTCTGTTGTCTGTCTGTGTGTGGTCTGTTGTCTGTCTGTCTGTGTCTGTTTGTCTGTCTGTCTGTTGTTGTCTGTCTGTCTGTCCGCTGTCGGTCTGGGTTGTTTGTCTGTCTGTCTGTCTGTCTGGCTGTCGTCCTGTCTGTCTGTCTGGTATGTGTGTCTGTCGTCTGTCTGTTCTGTCTGGGTCTTGTTTGTCTGTCGTCTGTCTGTCTGTCTGTTGTCTGTCTGTCTGTGTCTGTCCTTGTTTGTCTGTCTGTCTGTTGTTTGTCGTTTCTGTGTGTGTGGGTGTGTGTGTGTTTGTAAGAAGTAACGTTATGCAATAATAAGACAAAATGTTCGTAATATATACAAATTTCATAAAAATTAGCCACGACGCCCTGTGGTTGTGTTGTGTGTGTGTGTGTGTGTGTGTGTGGGTGTGGTGTGGTGGTGTGTGTGTGTGTGCTGGTGCGTTTCACTTGTATTGATTTTTTCCTTATTTCGTTTTAATGTTCTTCTTTTTATTTGTTCTTAGTCGGTCTTTTACTACTTTAACTATTATCCCTCTTCCTCCTCCCATCCTCCTTCCTCTTCATCCTCCCTCCTCCTCCTCCTCTCCTCCTCATCTCTAAATATCATTATCATTATTAGTATTATTTATTATTATTATATCTTCCCACTCGTTACTTCTCTCTTCTCTCCTCTTCTTCTCCTCTCTCTCTCTCGCTCGTCTCTCTCTCCTCTCTCTCTCTCTCTCTCTCTCTCTCTCTCTCAAGGTATCAGTTCTCGTTACACACACGCTGATAATATTTCTATATTATATTATTATTATTCGTAATCTTTATTTTTTACGCAAGAAATAGAAAAAAATAGGACAATGTCCGGTTGTTAATTCTGTTACTTTTGTAACTCAAATGATCGCAGTTTACACACTACTACGACTATACTATATTACTACTACTAGACGACTCTACTACTTACTACTACTTACTACTACTACTACTGACTATACTACTACTACTACTCTTACTACTACTACTACTCACTACTACTCTACTACTTATTATACTACTTACTATTACTATCTACTACTACTACTACTATTACTATTACTACTACTAATACTATACTACTTTAATATTGCGTTACTACTACACTAGACTACTAGATACTACGTACTACTACTACTACTACGATGACTATTACTACGTATACGTACGACTACGATGACTATACTACTACTACTACTATTTATATACGTATTACTAGGTACTACTACTGTAATATATTACGAGTACTTACTACTAATAACTCTACTATGACTACTATTGACGATTACTACTACCAGTACACTACTACGTAAATTACTTTACTACTACTACTACTTGACTATTACGACGTACGACTATCTGCGATGTAATACGATTATCTATTACTATACTACGACTAATACGAACTACGATAGACGATGTACTACTATTACACTGACTACGTAAGACTTTAATTACTATAATACGACTACTACTACCACTTACAACTATACTACTAGTGACCATGACTAATAATACGACTATACGACTAACTACTATTACTACGACTGACTTACTATACATACTACTACGATGACTATACGCATTACGATTAACTACTACTACTACTACTACTATTACATACGATACGTAATAATACTACTAGTACTACTAATACTACCTACTATCTTACTATACTGATTACTTATTATAGTGTACTACTACTGTGATTATACTACTATACTACTCTATTACTACTATAATACTATTACTACTACTACTACTACGACTAACTACTACGACTATACTATACTACTCTACTACTACTACTACTATTACTATTACTCTACTACTACTACTATACATATTACTTACTAATACTATTACTACTACTATTACTATACTACTACTACTCTATACTATCTACATAGCTATCACTTAAGCCGTGAGTCCTGGGCAGGAGCTGCTCGCCCCCCCCCCCACTGCTAGCGAGTTGTAGGTACGTCGCTGATTGGCTGACCAGGACTCGGGCGGGTGGCGTGGTGGTGGTACTTGCCTCGCCCGCAACCAAAAACCATGCGTGCCTCAAAAAAAATATTCATATTTCTGGCTTTACTCATCTCTTACACCAAGATAGGCCTATTTTTTTGCATCAGTACAACAGGCAGTGAATTGTTCAACATACAACACGCCATTATAAACTCAATAGGGTAAAAAATAAAGTCATGACTGGACTATCACAGGAGTAGGCGGACTTTTAGGTTTCAGTGCATGAAATGTTGTACTCCTACCGATATAACCATGATACCAGATAAATAGTTATGAAGCTGATCTACCATCGTGTTCATAATACATGCTGCATATTCATGAGCATAAAAAAAATTACAGTAAGAAAAAAACCCCTTCAAATATAGATAATTAAAGAAAGTAAAAGAGTGTATAAACATTAATTTCTTGCTATTTTGCTTCTAAACTCGCTCTAACTCCATATGTTTTGGTCACATTCAAATTTTCAAGAACTGTTTCAAAAACCTTATTACTTTTCCGCTGCCAGTGGTATGTAGCACTACCAATGAGGAAAAGAGTAGGTGGTCAAAAATGCCTAAGAAAGTTAAACTGTGTCAAAAAATGGTGCTGACGTGACGGTGGAGCCTCGTATCTCTCCCGAAACAAGCAGTCTCTACTATATAGGGAGCAATGCTCATCGTCACTGTTTGCCAGCTTTGCATAGTAGTTTAACTTTCTTAGCCCATTTTGACCAACCTACTCTTTTCATTATTGTAGGCTACATACCACAGGAAGCGGAAAAGTATAAGGATTTGAAAACAGTTCTTGAAAAATTGAATGCGACCAAAAAACTTATGGAGTTAGAGCGAGTTTGCACATCCCAAAATAAGCAAAACATAATGTTTAACACTCTTTTACTTTCCTTTAATTATCTTAATATTAGTGAAGTCTTACTGTAATTTTGATGCTCATATATGCAGCATATGTATTATGAACACGATGGAAACTCAGCTTCAAACTATTATTGGTAGCTTGGTTATATCGGGAGGAGTACAACATTCAATGCACTGATAAACCTAAAAGTCCGCC
>JACEEZ010003763.1:10000-12500 GCA_016584305.1 Chionoecetes opilio | reverse complement strand
ACCCAAAAAAAAAACCATAAAAAAAAATCCAAAAAATACCTAAAAATCCCAAAAATCTTTAAGAAATCCCCCAAAACACAAAAAAATCCCCCAAAACCCCCCAAAAAACTAAAAATCTCACATTGTGTTTATTGTGTTTGGTATAGTTTTGTAGAGGTCCCAAGGTTGGAAAAAAAATCCCAAATCCCCCCCAAAAAAAACTAAAAATCCAAAAAAAATCTTCGCAGGGTTGTCGTTGTTGTCGTGAGGTACATCTGCGGGGTCGGGACATCACACTCACCCACTGTTACGACGGGGACGGCATGAGGCTGAGCGGGGGAAAGGCGACCATGCAAGTGCGACTGCGTGAGCCCGGCGACTGCCAGTGCTTCAAATGCGGCGACTCTACGCGATAAACAACGGTGGTGGTGTGGTGAGGGTGTGGTGAGGGTGTGGTGACGGTGTGGTGACTGGTGGTGAGGGTGTGGTGACGGTGTGGTGAGGATGTGTGGGTGTGGTGAGTGGTGGTGGTGGTGAGGGATGGTAACGTTGGAGGGAAAATGGGGTGGTTTGGCAACGTTGTAATGGCGTTAGTGTGGTTTGGCAACGTTGTAATGGTGTTTGAAGGGATATGGCAACGTTGTAATAGTGTTTGAAGGGATATGGCAAGGTTGTAATGGTGTTAGTGTGGTTTGGCAACGTTGCAATGGCGGCCATTTTGGTTGAGGTACCCCGTGACGTCACAATCTGATCGGCAACACTGATTTTGTGACGTACAGACCGAGTTGGCAACAATTGTTACGAACGATTGTATTGTATCTATTGTATTTATTGTATTAATTCTTATGTATGGGTTGTTACTGTTGTTATTGCTGCTGCTGCTGCTGCTGCATATATTATTAATAATAATAATAATAATAATAATAATTTGTTACCAAATGTTTCAATAATGTTACCAAATAACACGGGCAAAATTCAGCTATTTTTCTGGGGGGTTTTTTCCGAGACATTTTAATTGTTGCATTTTCTTTCGATTTTTTCTTCCTTCCACCACAGAGAGAGAGAGAGAGAGAGAGAGAGAGAGAGAGAGAGAGAGAGAGAGAGACGAGAGCGAGAGAGAGAGAGGAAGAGAGAGAGGAGAGAGAGAGAGAGAAGGAGAGAGGGAAGAGAGAGATGACGAATGAGAGAGAAAGTAGAGAGGGGGGGGGAGGAGAGAGAGAATACTTCGTCACCTATCCTCCAATGATTATCTGGGGAAGGTAAGTGTGGTAACCAGGGTGTCACACTAGCCCTGTGTCCCGGGGTACCACAGGCTCAAGGGATAATGCCACGGAGATGAGCACCGAGGCCACGTGCACCTTACCGTATGCCCCAAGTTTGGTTTATGCTCATGGGAAAGTATAAGTTATAAGTAAGTGATTGTATAAGGGTACAGGGGGTAAAAATAGGGTTCAGGATAATAGTCACACAAAAAACTGACGCCAGATTCGTGTTCACATGACTCTAAAACATGGGTCTTCAAAGTACGGCGGGTCGCTTTTGCTCAGTGGGTCGCCAAGTCGTGAACAACTAATGTATAATAAATAATGTGGCAAGCATTAATTGAAGAGAGAGAGAGAGAGAGATGAGCGAGAAGAGGAGAGTAGAGAGAGAGAGGAAGCAGGAGAGGAAGAGAGAGGAGAGAGAGAGACGAGAGAGAACGAGAGAGAGAGAGGAGCAGATTCGAGACGAGAGAGAGAGAGATGAGAGAAAGGAGGGAGATGAGAGAGAGAGGAGAGAGAGAGAGAGAGTCTGTGTGTGTGTGTGTGGGGCCTTACGTGCCATGTGGAGGAGTTGTGGTGGGTGATTGGCCCGAGCGCGGCACCTTCATGTGTTGGCTGTGCCAGGGTGTCGCGCGTCTGCCCGGGCTCTGCAATGCTTTCCCTCACTCAGCGGGATCCACACTGGCACGCCAAAACAAGAGCAACATAAGAAATAAGAACATTAAAAAAATAAGAAACTAAGACATAAAAACAAAGAACGCATAAAAAACATAAGAAACATAAAACATAAGAACATAAGAACATAGGGAAGATACAAGAGGCCGTGAGACATAGGAACATAAGAACATAAGGAACGCTACACGAGGGCGGGGAGACCTACAAGAGGTAAGTCCTGTACTTATACTATCCTCATCCACCTGCATCCAATCATAACGCTGTCTAGCCTCCTTTTAAAAACTCCTTCAATGACTCCGCATAACTACCGACGGACTGAGTCAATGCCAACCCTTCACACCTCAACAGTAACGTAAATGCTACTTTTTATCCTTTTAAGGATGTTTCTTTAACCCTGCATGCCCTTACAGACCTTTAACAACAATATAACCAGTAATCATTCTATTCTAAAGTAAACAAATAAGCCAATAAGCAAAAAGTAAAACACAAGTAAATAAACATCACAAGTAAACCACAAAAAATACTGCTTCAAATATTTGCACACCACAACGAATACTATTGGTTTCTCTATGTACACACAAAAA
>JACEEZ010003763.1:0-5000 GCA_016584305.1 Chionoecetes opilio | reverse complement strand
TGTCGGGGCCCCCCATCGGGGTCATGCTTTGGCCCGGGCCCAAGCGGAGGTGCCGGTGGGCACCGCACGTCTCGCGGCTCCCGCCACACACAGGAAACGAAGCGTAAAATTCCCCCGCTCCCCCTGGAGGGGGGTGAGGTCCTTCCCCAACAGACAGCTTCCCTTTTGGGTCCGGGGGGGGGTGGGGGCGGGGGAAGTGAATTTAATTGTTTATGTATAAACCTAAAAATATACCCCCGGCCTCCCTCTTCCCTGACGTCCTTTTTGGTCCCTTTAAAAAATGAAATCATGGACCATCCCTTTTTAGATTTTGAGATAAGAAAAAAAAGGGGTTTGTTTTTAAAAAGGTAGGTAAAGGGGTTTGCTTATAAATATATAGCCTTAAATTAAAGTAAAAAAAATTTTCAGAAAATAAATAAAAAAAATTTTAAAACAGAAAACCATTTTGGTTTTTCATTATATTTCATTTATTTCCAAATATCGTAAAACGTCTTGGACCATAAAATAGTTATCATGGCCCACCAGTGGTTCAGGACCAATTTGAAATCACTGTTAGATCAAGCCTTTTTTTTTTCCTCTCTCTCCTAAAAATTATATTACAAAGATTTTAGTTCGTTACACACAACACACACACAACACACGCACACACACACAAATACACACCAAGAGAGAGAGAGAGAGAGAGAGAGAGTAAAAAAGAGAGGGATCAAAACTACCGTCTTGGTCAAGCTATTATGTTCTTTTGTCCTCATGACCTTATATTCCCTGCGTGACCTTTGACCCGGCCTGTCACGCAACCTTTCCGTAACGTGTCTTAAACAGCCTGTGACCTTTTGTTTATCTTGCATATCTTTATTTCTCACATTCTCTCTCTTTCTGTTTTTCTTTCACACGTTCGCAGCTCCTCTCTCTCTCTCTCTCTCTTTCTTCTTTTTTTGGGTTTTCTCTATCACTTTCCCCTTTTCTTCCTCCTCTCTCTCTCTCTCTCTCTCTCTCTCTCTCTCTCTCTCCCCCCCCAAAAAAATCCAAAAAAATCCCACAAAATATAAAAAAATCCCCAAAAATCTCCAAAATCCCAAAAAATCTCATAAAAATCCCCAAAACCCCAAAAAATCCCATAACAAAATAAAAATTCCAAAAATACCTAAAAATCCCAAAAAATCTTTAAGAAATCCCCAAAACCCAAAAAAATCCCCCAAAACCCCCAAAAAATAAAAATCTCAAAAAAATCCCAAATCCAACAAAAAAAAAAACTAAAAATCCAAAAAAAATCTTCGCAGGGTTGTCGTTGTTGTCGTGAGGTACATCTGGGGGGGGGTCGGGGGACATCCCCACTCCCCCCACTGTTACGCGGGGGGCATGAGGTGAGCGGGGGGGGGTAAAATGGTGGGTGCCCCGGGGGGAGGGTGTTTGGGGTTTACGGTGGTTGGGTTGGTGGGGAGGGGGGGGGTGGGTGAGGGTGGTGTGGTGGGGTGAGGGTTGGTAGGGGGTTTTTTTTGGGTGAGGAGGTTGGGTTGGTGGGGGTGGGGTGGGGGTGGAACTTTTTGGGGAAAATGGGTTTTTTTCCCGTTTTTGGCTTAGTGTTTTTGGGCAACGTTGTAATGATTTTTGGGGAAATGGATTGGCGGGGGTTTTTTTAATTTAAGGGGGTTTTTTGGCAAAGTTGCAATGGGGGGCCTTTTTGGGTTTTTTGAGGTACCCGGAGCCACAATCTATCGGCGACACTGATTTTGGCGTAAAGACGAGTTGGCAACATTTTTTACAAAACGTTTGTATTGTATCTATTGTATTTATTTAATTCTTAGTTGGGGTTGTTACGTTTTTATTCCCTTGTGCGTGCTGCTGATATTTAATAATAATAATAATAATAAATAATTTTGTTTCCCCAAAAGTTTCAAAAAATGTTTCCAAAAAAAGGGGAAAAAAAACACTATTTTTTTTTTTTTTTTTTCCGAGACATTTTTAAATTTTTGCATTTTCTTTTGATTTTTTCTTCCCCCACAAGAGAGAGAGAGAGAGGAGGAGAGAGAGAGGAGAGGAGAGAGAGAGAGAGAGAGAGAGAGAGAGGAGAGAGAGGTTTAGAGAAGGGGAGAGGGGGAGGGGAGAGAGAGGGGGAGAGAGAGAGAGAAGAGAGAGAGAGAGAGAGAATACTTCGTCACCTATCCTCCAATGATTATCTGGGGAAGGTAACTGTGGTAACCCGGGTGTCACACTAGCCCTGTGTCCCGGGGTACCACAGGCTTAAGGGATAATGCCACGGAGATGAGCACCGAGGCCACGTGCACCTTACCGTATGCCCCAATTTTTTGGTTATGCCCATGGGAAAGTATAAGTCTATAAGTAAGTGATTGTATAAGGGTACATGGGGTAAAATAGGGTTCAGGATAATAGTCATCACAAAACTGACGCCAGATTCGTGTTCACCATGACTTTAAAACAGGGTTCTTCAAAGTACGCGGGTCGCTTTTGCTCAATGGGTCGCCAAGTCGTAAACAACTAGTTATATATATAATGTGAAATGCATTAATATGAGAGAGAGAGAGAGAGAGAGAGAGAGAGAGAGAGAGAGAGAGAGAGAGAGAGAGAGAGAGAGAGAGAGAGAGAGAGAGAGAGAGAGAGAGAGAGAGAGAGAGAGAGAGAGAGAGAGAGAGAGAGAGAGAGAGAGAGAGAGAGAGAGAGAGAGAGAGAGAGAGAGAGAGAGAGAGAGAGAGAGAGAGAGAGTGGTGTGTGTGTGTGGGGCCTTACGTTCCATGTGGAGGAGGAGTTGTGTGTGGGTGATCTGGCCCGAGCGCGGCACCTTCACTGTGTGCTGTGCCAGGGTGTCGCGCTGTCTCCCGGGGCTCTGCAAGGCTCCCTCACTCAGCGGGATCCACACTGTCACGCCAAACAAGAGCACATAAGAACATAAAAACATAAAAACATAAGAACATAAAAACATAAAAACATAAGAACATAAAAACATAAAAACATAAGAACATAAGAACATCTATAATAATATAAGCGAAAGTGTGTCTGTCTGTCTGTCTGTCTGTCTGTCTGTCTGTCTGTCTGTGTGTGTGTGTGTGTGTGTGGTATAGGTTCCGCCACCCGTGGCGCAATCACCTCATATGGCACATTTTTGGAACCGGGTTTGACCAGGGGAAGGTCATAAGCCACTTATGAGATGATTCGATCACTTTTTTTTTTTTTTTTTTTTTTTAGCAGCTATTAGCGAATAATTGTGAAAAAAAAAGTGGGTTGCGAGATTGAGGAAACCTTGATGTAGGGTGATGGGTAATGGGGTGAAGTGAATGGGTGGGGTGATGGGTAATGGGTGTGGGGTGATGGGTGAGTGAATGGGGTGGGGTTGATGGGTTGGGGGTGATGGGTGATGGGTGAGGGAATAGGTGGGGGTGGATGGGTAATGGTAAATATAAGCGAAAGTGTGTCTGTCTGTCTGTGTGTGTGTGTGTGTGTGTGTGTGTGTGTGTGTGTGTGTGTGTGGTGTGTGTCTGGTATAGGTTCCGCCCCCCGTGGCGCAATCACCTCATATGGCACATCTATAATAATATAAGCGAAAGTGTGTCTGTCTGTCTGTCTGTCTGTGTGTGTGTGTGTGTGTGTGGTATAGGTTCCGCCCCCCGTGGCGCAATCACCTCATATGGCAATTTTTGGAACCGGGTTGACCAGGGGAAGGTCATAAGCCCACTTATGAGATGATTCGATCACTTTTTTTTTTTTTTTTTTTTTAGCAGCCTATTAGCGATAATTGTGAAAAAAAAAGTGGGTTGCGAGAATTGAGGAAACCTTGATGTAGGGTGATGGGTAATGGGTGAGTGAATGGGTGGGGTGATGGGTAATGGGTTGGGGGTGATGGGTGAGTGAATGGGTGGGGGTTGATGGGTTGGGGGTGATGGGTGATGGGTGAGGGAATAGGTGGGGGGTGATGGGTAATGGTAAATATAAGCGAAAGTGTGTCTGTCTGTCTCTGTGTGTGTGTGTGTGTGTGTGTGTGTGTGTGTGTCTGGTATAGGTTCCGCCCCCCGTGGCGCAATCACCTCATATGGCACATTTTGGAACGGGTTGACCAGGGGAAGGTTTTAAGCCCAATTATGAGATGATCCGATCATTTTTTTTTTTTTTTTTAGCAGCCTATTAGCGATAATTGTGAAAAAAAAAGTGGGTTGCGAGAATTGAGGAAACCTTGATGTAGGGTGATGGGTAATGGGTGAGTGAATGGGTGGGGTGATGGTAATGGGTGAGTGAATGGGTGGGGGGTGATGGGTTGGGGGTGATGGGTGATGGGTGAGGGAATAGGTGGGGGGTGATGGGTAATGGTAAATATAAGCGAAAGTGTGTCTGTCTGTCTGTCTGTCTGTCTGTCTGTGTGTGTGTGTGTGTGTGTGAGTGTGTGTCTGTATAGGTTCCGCCCCCTGTGGCGCAATCACCTCATATGGCACATTTTGGATCCGGGTTGACAGGGGAAGGTTTTTAAGCCCAATTATGAGATGATCTGATCATTTTTTTTTTTTTTTTAGCAGCCTATAGCGATAATTGTGAAAAAAAAGTGGGTTGCGAGAATGAGGAAACCTTGATGTAGGGTGATGGGTAATGGGTGAGTGAATGGGTGGGGTGATGGGTAATGGGTGTGGGTGATGGTGAGTGAATGGGTGGGGGTGCTGGGTTGGGGGTGATGGGTGATGGGTGAGGGAAAGGTGGGGGGTGATGGGTAATGGGTGAGTGAATGGGTGTGTGGTTATGGTAATGGGTGAGTGAATGGGTGGGGGGTGATGGGTAATGGGTGAGTGAATGGGTGGGGGGTGATGGGTAATGGGTGAGTGAATGGGTGGGGGGAATACATACATTTCTACATCCATGATTTCAGGAAAGTTAGAAGGGGCTATCTGGAGAGTCTGTGTTTGGTGGGCCGAAGGACCACCAAACACAGGTGGGGGGCCAAAGGGCCCACCAATAGCCCTCCGCAGGAGTAGCCAAAAAGTCCCCCCGGAGGGCGGCTTGCG
>JACEEZ010003762.1:133220-150691 GCA_016584305.1 Chionoecetes opilio | reverse complement strand
ATTCAATTTTTTACCCCCGGATTGATTAGTTGTAGGGGTAGGGGGATTGAATTAGTATATTTCATACCCAATCTCTCTCACTAGAAATTTCCCATGTTCCTATCTTCTTTCAGGGACATGGTACATTTTCCAACTTTTTCTTACAAGTGTTGATAGTTATTAGTATGTAGTTCGGCAATACCCTCGTCTAAACCCAAATTGGTTCCTGGTGTCTTTTTTTTCCTAGAAATCTATGTATATCCCCTCCTCCTCCTCCCCTCTTCCTCTTCCTTCAACCGTATTTTTTTCTGCCCCCCTTCTCTGCAAAACCCAAGCTTCCTTTTTCTCATCCCCTCCGCACTTTTCTCCTCCCTGCGATTTCCACTTTTGCTAAAAAATGTCTCTTAAAGACTGAGCAGCTGTGAGTGTGTGTGTGTGGGGGTGTTGTGTGGGTGTGTGTGTGTGTGTGTGTGTGTGGTTTTTTTGTGTGTGTGTGTTTGTGTGTGTGTTGTGTGTTGGTGGTGTGTGTGTATATGTGTGGTGTGTTGTGTGTTTTGTGTGTGTGGGGTGTGTGTGTGTGTGTGTGTGTGTGTGGTGTGTGTGTGTGTTGTGTGTGTGTGTCTGTGTGTGTGTGTGGTGTGTCGTTGTGTGTGTGTTGTTGGTTCGTGGTGTGTGGTGTTGTCTGTGTGTGTGGTGTGTGTGGACTGTGTGTGTGTATGGAGGGTGTAAAAGAGTGCAAAATTTAAAAAATCTTTTAGCTTTTCTACTTGAACTCATAAAATTTTCAGTTTCTCATCTGACGATTATTACTTAACTTTTATTTTTCCCTTTTGATTTTAAATTTAGTCTGGTACTGCCTCGCCTCGCAAGGGGCCGCGCTAAAACACTTCATTGGGATTCATGCTTGCCAAATCACTTCCCGGGGGGATGGAGGGTCTCGTATCTGCAGGCCCGAACCCCGGGCTCCTTTAAAATTAACCCTTTTTTGGGGCTGTACGGGAAAAAGGTCCATAAGAACGTGAACATCGTAGGAAAAAGACCTATTAAAAAATATTTTTGGGATGACGTAGCTACAAAATGCCCAGGTGGAAACACCCTTAGCATGAATACCCACGACGGGTTATGTTTAAATGGTATTTTAATTGTAACACCAATAGCATTACTCAGGCGCCAACGATGATCACGCCCAGCCTTGTAATAAACCAAACGGTCTCGACCCATGTACGAAATGAAGAGATCACAAAACATGCGTTTCATGTGTCCCCCTTGTATATTGATCCTCGAGGGGAGCAAAACACGGGTAGACAGCAGGCAAACCTCATGGGCCACAGAATGCTGTAGGGCGCATCCCAAAGTAATCCCTAAATAAAGGTTTAATACTTTGCGCATCCTAGACTCCTTCATTCATAGGATCCCGCGAAACCCCTGAGACGCCAGCCGCCCCATGCAGAGGTGAAGGGCAAGTGTGCTGCGCCGCCCCCCTGGTCCTAGCGCCCCCAACCTCCACCCCCACAATTGGCCTGACAGATGCCTCTCGTCACTCATGCAACTTAAAGGGAGGAGGAGGAGGAGGAGGAGCCCTTCCGTGTAAACTCATTGCTTTTTCCTTTTAAATTCATTTGTACATGATTGGCAAGGGGTCATTGTGCTTCTGGTGTTTGAGGGGGGGGGAAAGATTGTTATTCTGTCAACGGTTTTGGTGTTCCACGATGGTGGTGTGTGGTGTGTTTGTGTGTGTGTGTGTGTTGTATGTGTGTGGTGGGTGTGGGGGTGTGGGTGGTGTTGTGTTGTGTGTGTGTTGTGTGTGTGTGTGTGTGTGTGTGTGGGTGTGCCTTCAAATAGTAGAGGCACAGAAAAGAAGCCCCCTCACCCTATAGCGTCCCCTAAAGGACAATTGAATCATAGGACTCAGTGGTCAGGGCAAGTTTAGGGGGCAACCCTCTGTCTGAGAGGGGGTTGTCAAAACCCTGAGTCGGGGGTGCCTGCCCGCCTGCCCCCACCATTGGCGTACCTCAGGTTTACGAGGAGGTGGTTGTGTTGCTAGTGTTTTTTACCTGGGTGCTACTACACTACTACTACTATACTACTATACTACATACTCTACGACGACGACACAACGAGACGCGAGCGACGAAGACACGACGACGACGACGACGACGAAGCAACACGACGACGACGACGACGACGCGACGACGACGACCCCGGGGACGACGATCTACTACTGTTTACTGCTACTGCTACATTATTTCTACTTCTACTTCTATCATACTATACTTACTACTATATATACTTTACTACTACTACTACTACTACTACTACGTCTACTACTATTTTTCTTATATTCTACTTGTACTACGCACTACTACTACCCACTACTAAAACTACTGCTACTACTTTTGTCCCATGCATCTACCAAAAAAAAGGCAACAGTTAACATTACTTCAAGTGCAAGTCAAGTTCATTTTCCGGTTTCGTAAACATCTATTGTATATTCGGATTTGTATTACATTGCTTTTGAATAAAAGCTTATTAAAAAAAAACACGCGCATGCCCCCATACTTGCATCAGACACAAATGTTTCAGCAGTTTCTTATCCTTGCAGAATACTTCATGTCGCGTGGTTGCATAAATTTTTGACAAAAACACACACACACACCACACACACACCCACACACCACACCACACACACCACACACACACACACACTAGGGGACTCCGTAGTGTAAAGGGTAGCAAAGCCCGTTCACAACCGGGAAAATCCCCGGGTTCGATCCCCCGGGGGAGCGGGAAAAGGGGTTGTTTCCTTAAAAACCCCAGCCCCGTCCACCAGCAGTGAAAGGGTTTCCGGGTGTTAGCCGGGGTTTGTGACCCGCCTCCCGGGGGGGTTTTTTGGGCCCAAAACTAAAACACTAGGGTAAATGATAAAAAGTTGATATGGAGACGGGGCCATACGAGCGTTGCTCAAACAAAAGGCCCTTAAAATACAACTGATGAATACAACTATGATGATTACACACACACACACACCCACAGGGAGCAGAGGAGAGATGAGCTGATAAATACAAGCTCTTCGGATCACTGCTGTAACTCCTACAAAACAGGAGAGTGATACTTAAGGAAAGCTCCCAAAGTGACTGGATACTGCCCTTTCTGAAAACACTGAGGAGGAGAATTGATTTGATTTTGATACATCTATTAGGACCAAAAATACAACATGTCACATATGTGCTAAGGCCTACCTCGAGACACACATGGAAGTGATATGCCGTTGTCCCAAAGGAACGTGTATGGGTGCCTAGGCAGTTCTCCCGCCCTGAGCATACTGATCTAAGTACATTACTAACACTGCTATATGTGATAAGAATGACTTTACATAAAAAGTTTGGCTGTCCAGCAATTGTCATAATCTACCTACCATTACATTACCATCTAATAACATACTGGTTGTTTTTCTTTATTTTATTTTTATGTGCCTATATCTTTACTATGAGTATCCCATATTATAGATATATACACACATACATATACATATACATACATATAGATCATATACATTTATATATATAATATATACATAGACGGCACACATACACATACACATACACATATACACACACATGAAGCAGATGTAATATACATACCTTCCTACATACACACTATACATACACATGTATATGCACACTATAACACATGCATACATATATACGCATACCACATAACACATACAGACAAACTCACATACGTATACATACATACACATGTTCCGCACACAGTGCATACATATACACTAGGGTGGTCCCTTTGAATTTTTTTTTTCGGATTCGTTGGTCCGGGTCGGAATTCTTTCGATACAATGATACAAGTATGTGTGCAAAATTTTTTCCGATCGGGGGATAACTTTATACCGTCCCGCAGAGCGCCGGAAGTTTCCGACTATTAAACCTCGACGAGTCTACACTGTGACGATGATGCAAAAAAACGAAATCAACAAAAAAAGCCGTGGCGCGCCATCCTATACCTATTTCGCGCACGGGTAAAACGCCCGGTGGCGGCCCACTACCCTGTGCAGAAGGTGCTGTCGCTGTGTGTCCTCGTCGCCGTGATGGCGCCGCAGAACGCGCTGATGAGGGCGACGCCCTCTCCGCAAAGTCGTTCAACCACCCGTATGTGACGGGCCCGCCGACGAGGCCGTGGTGTAGTCCGTCCTCCCCGGACCACTCGGCCGGATCGGGACGTTGAGGAAATCGTGACCGCCCCGAGGGCGGGACGAGGGCCGACAGAGTTGTCGTCGCAAACGACTCCAGGGAGCGCTGCTCCCACTGCGTCGAGGGCGGCGTCGGCGCGGCGAGGCGGTTCTTTCTCCCCCAGCCGCTGCTGCATGGCGCTGACGATGGCCCGCTTCTTCCTCGACCAACCGTCGCCTCGGTCGAAGAGCAGAGGGCCGACGAGCTCCTCGGAGACGTCCACATGTGCCGGGCCATCACCTTGCCCGATGCCGCGCCCGATCTCCTTGTTCGGATAAGGCGGCGAGGGCTTTGAGGAGGGCGAGTCCGTTGCCGGGCAGAGGTCGAGCAGTGGGCGGACATCCACGGTTCCACGGAACGTTTTGTGACGATAAACGTCCGTGACCGGATGCACTCCTCTTTGTCTCGTGCTTGGTGAGGGCGCAAACGAGTCCTCGCGGAAGAGGGGTGATCTTGAGAGTGTAGATCACCTTTGCCATCCACGAGCACGGTGGTAGGCACCACCCGGCTTCCGGATGTTCTCCTTCAACCTCACCGCCCAACACGATGATGTGTGAGCTGCACCATCGTCGCGGTAGTCGTGTCGCGCGGCTGCTTCGTCCTTTCAGCAACGCGTGTGCAGGTGTCGATGATCTTGTCGGCGCCGTCGAATGGGGTCGTCGAGGCGGGTTTGGACGACGCCGTGGTTCACGAGCGGCCACCACTTTCACAAACCGCTGTGAACAGCTGGATCCGGCCGGAAAGACGGGTCCGAAGCAGACGGTGAATTGCTGCTCCCCAACCACTATCCTCGAGCACGTTGGGCCGGCAAGCGAATGGGAGCAGATTCCGTTTGACGTGCTTCATTATGTGGGACGCACGCGCCTCTCCTTGAGTCCGGTATTTCTGCCTCTTGGTGGTGCGAAGCACATGCCGATGATGTTGTCGAACGAGGTCCCACTCCTTCGCAGCGTTCGTAGACCGCCTGCCCGGTCAGCACGCGATCCGTTCACCGCCGGGCGAGTTTCGGCACCATCAACCAGGCTTCTGTGATGCCGTCACCGGACACCATGATGGGACAATCGCTCCGCGATTCCCTCACCGCCATCCCCGTCGACAAGTTTTCCGTCCCAGTGTATGATGAGGCGCACCGCACTTCCACACGAATCACATTCACGGTCATCTCCGCCTTTGATCTCCTTAGCCCATCTTTCTCCCTCGCGCCATTCCTCCGGTGGCGCCGCACGGGTGCTTGCGAGCGGGAGTGGCGGTCGGCGCCGTGGCAGCGGTGAAAAGATGACGCGGTGCGTCCGAGATCCTTCGTGGCGGTCCAACGCAGCGGCGACAGCCGGCGCATGGGATATATCGGGCGTGCGGCGACGCTTGGTGGAACAGGCCGATTGAGCGGATATTCCTGCCGCTCGGAACGAAGTCCAGCGTCCCGTCCGTGTCCACCACCGTTTTCTCATTGCTTCGTCGCCTGCAACCCAAGCCCGATGAGCTGCGGCGTGGGCAGTCGTGCGAAACGCTCCGGTGAGCTCGACCCGCTTTAGCACGCTCGCCTCCAACGCCGTCGCTCTTTCTTGTCGGCCAAGGATTGGTCGACTCCTTGCAGTGATGCAACGGGGTCCATCCGGGCAGCGCGGGGCCCAGCAGGAACTGCCGATCCTCGTCCCACCGTGATGAGGTCCGAAGGCGTTCCGCCGTCCGCGATGGTCGAAAAGGCGTCATCAGCGCCAATGATTAAACTCCGGCGATTCTCGACGTCGAACTGAAAGAGATTAGCTTCGTCTGTAGGTGATCGTTTAAACAATTTATTACCACAGTACCTAAATAAAGTTTTCCTAACCTAACTTAGTTCATTTATTAGAGTACAAATAAAACAAAAACCACAAAATATATTATAATTTGGTGACGATAAAAGTTAGCGTATGTGAAAGGTTTAAGACGTGACTTATGGCGGAAATAATATCTACATCAATGTTAATAATAGAATTTATAGTGCAATTAAATATAACGCCAATACCACACACCATACATTCGATGACATCTATAAAGTTGAATGTGCAAATGCAAAAAAAAAAAATTAATAAATTACTAATACTGGAAGACATACTTATATTACCAACATCCGTCGTATCTACTAGTAAGTTAAAGTTTTAAGTTTACGTATAGGTTTCGGAACGGACGGACTAGCGGTACACCCAGTCCATTGTGGATGAGGTAAATTAGTAATTGTTTTATGAAGGTGAAATTTCAGTTGTTTTTTTGAATGAAGGTAATGACGGTCGCAGCTTCTGATAATTTCAGGTATACTATTTCCAGAGTATCGTTCGGCAACATCAGCCTAGCCAGCGCCCCAAGCATGGCAGACAGGTCCGGTTAAGAATGTCATGGCAATTATGGGCAAAATAATATATTATATTAGGGTATTCTGCGAACTAATTCAATTAGTTCATACTGTTTTGATTTGGGGTCTTACCTTTCAGCCTCCGCTTTCTTGGCCGATCCAAAGTTTGCGCGATGATCTTACAGCCGGAGGAATCCTCTCCACACAGCGGCTCTTCTCTGGCGTGGGATCCGTGCTTTCTCCCACACCACCGCTCACCTCCGCGTGACGAGGGAAGCCGCTTTCTTTCACCGACTTTCCGCTGCACACGGACGAAGGTGGAAGAAGGCGCCGTAGCACTTGCCCGTTCTTGGAAGCTGTTTTCGCACCCCAGCATGGGTTCGGTTCGGGCTGCCCAAGAGAGCCAACCTTCGGTGGCTGGGAGCGTAACGTCCTGCAGTTGCAGCGGCCATCCGAACGCAGGCAACAACAACGACTAACCGCGGCGCCACAAGTTGGGGAAGGCGGAGCGTCACAAACACCCCGTCCCACCACAAGCGCTGAAGGGTAACTGGGCCACTGGCCATTGTGTGGTGGGCATGTCCAGTCCAAGCTCTGTATGACTAATGCAGTCCTTGCTTAAATCACTTTTAATTGCAACTGTAAAGATGAAAAAAGTCATAACCAACACAATTATTGAGTAGAAGGTACTTAAAATTTTGATTCCCTAATCACCTATCTCAGTTCACCAATTTTTCTCCAAAATTTTGTTAAATAGTGAAACTTTGGCCGCCTGGCGGGACGGGACAATATCATCCGATCGGAACTGAAATTTGCACAGAACCTTGTGCCATAGTATCGACAAGAATTCCACCCCGGCCCGCGAATCCGACAACTTTTTTTTTTTTTTTACCCTGTAAATGGTGGGGACGCACCCTAATATACACGCATACATACACACACATATACATTCACATATTACGTACACATATGGTACATATACACACCATACATGCTATACAGACTATACATACATACATACATAATACCCACACCCACACATACACATATACACAACATATGCATACTCCCATATAATACTATTGCATTATTATCCATATCTACTATATCTACTAATTTTGCCGTTGCACTTATCCTGATCCCATAAGACGCTGGAGCTGTTTTCCGTAATGGCCGCTCAACCTGACCGTTGTTTGTCATCCAGATAACTTGGTCCGTGACTTATCTATATCGGGATGCTGAAAGTTGCCAAAGATTGGACACTGCAGTATGTAATGTTGCAAGGTGATGGGACCTTGAGTTGCTGGCATAATCTACATTTTTGTCGTCCACGGGGCACGTTCATCCCCAGTTCCACCAGTAAAAAGGGGACCCCAACCTAAGTCTGCGTGAAGACTGTGGTCTTGTCCATTTAGTTCTGTGTTTGGCCGGGGGGGGGGGGGGGGGGGGGGTATGAGAAGTGTGTTGCAGTGCAACATTTGTATAGGGTGCCTGAGCGGATGGTTGGCATATTGTTTTCCATTCCTGGTTTTTTGTCAGTGTCGTTTTGAATGTCCCTAATCTGGTCTTGACTTGGTGTCTCATGACAGTGTGCCCTGGATTATCTACTGAGTCCCTGGCACGTTGCCTGCTTGGCGATGTCATCCACCCTTTCATTGAGATTGGGCGCCATACATGGGTATGGCACCCAAATGAAGGTCACTGGATCTACCTGTCCTTGCAATTCCCCTGCAAAATACCGCATACACTCGTTTTCACTATCTCCTCAAAAACGAGGGAGTGTGAACGGTCCTGAGGGATTACCAGTGCTCCCTGCTGTCTAACATAAAATATGTTGTCCCCAACACCATCCGGTTGACTTTCGACCAAGCAAGGAGTATGCAGAGAGCTCAGCCTGAGTGAGGAAAATGCATCAGACAGTTTATAAAGCATGATGGGCTGTCCGTAACCCACGCCATGTACATCATACTCTGCCTCACCGAATACCACACCCACACACCCGCCCCGGCCCTTGCCACTCATCCATACAGAGCCCGTCACAACCACAGGTGTGTACTGTTTCCTTCGCCTGCCAGAAAGGTGAAAGTTTCTCCAAGAAAATGTATTTAAGTCATGTGAGCATACATGTGTGCTTTTTCTTATCCAGTGGCGATATTATTATGTTACTTGTGTGTTCTGCCACGGAGGGGGCCGTCCCCTCTTATGTCGTCGCCTGTGTTTTCACAAGCTGTTCATCAGTTCCATACCTATCTATAGCTGCCACTATGTAGCTAAAATCCTCTCCGGCCCTGTTTCCTAAAAGTTGTGAGCCCAGCAAGTCCCTAGTTGTGAAAATATCACTAATGTGGCCCCCCCTTGGCCCTCATATGCCTGACGGCAGCTGCCGAGTTAAACTTGGGAGAGACCCTGTCTTTGGGGGAGAGCAGGGAGCTGAGTTCACCATTCTCATGCAGTCTATACCATCGCATTTTTAGGCAGTTTGGAGGATCTCCATGGCAGTGTTTTTGTAGCTTCTCAAGTTTTTCCTCCATCCTTTTCCCGAGCCAAAGCAAGAGAGGACAGGACTAGCATAATCTATAAAGACCTGATAGTGCTGATGTACATGGTCCCCTCAGCACAGGAACTCCGACACCATTCCCACCTCCAGGCTAAAGCTTTCATGGGTTGAGTCGCGGCCCTACACTGCGTTACCAGGTGGTTCAGCTCCGCCTCTTTACTAATCAGCTGAGTATCCTACATACATTCCGAGGTACTATGGAATCTCACTTCATTGCAACTTTTTTGTTTGTTGACGGTTGTTGTATGTCCCCAACTGCTCGACATTGAACTATTTGGTGCTTTCCTCATTTTAACACGAGACCCATTTCTCTGGGTCATACATCGTGAACTTTGTCTAGGGGCAGTTTGTGCATATTACGTACTCTCTACTCTGAAGGAGGATGTCGTCCAGCGTAAATCACACATTTCATTTGTGGACATAGTCCTCTAAGGAAGTCCGACTTTATTCATGCAAAAATATTGAATAGGGCCATGGGGCTTAATACACACTACCTTGAGGAGTGCCAAGAGTAAATGCTTTCTGTTCAGATAAGGAACCCTGAAACAGACTCCTCGCCTTCCTGCCATGGAGATAAATCGCCTATCCAGTGGGGAGGAGCCCTGGCCACCCACCAACATACCCATAGTAGCAAGTTCATACAGTATAAACTTCACCCATGGCCTTGTCAACGGCGGCCTTTAGGTCTTAAAGACGCGGCAGTAATCATCCTCATGGGATAAAACACCTTATAACAGCATCAGCTGTTTCCCGTTCCCTTAATGAAACAAACAAGATTATCGCTGGGAATTGTCATCGGCCTACTCTATACATTAATCTCTCCCAAGAGACTCTCATCATCATTTTAGAAAAGCCTGTTGTTAATGATCCATCGGGTCTATATAGCCTCCGACTGAACCTTAGGGAAGGGATTATGATCGCCTCTTCCATGCTTTGGGGCAGCCTCCCGTTCCCTAAAGACTCATGTTTTAAATAGTCGTAACAGGGTCCGTCTGTATACGAGCTAAGCAGTTTAAGTATTTCATCATAGGTATACCATCAGCTCCTGGAGCAGTAGATTTTCCGTTTTTTTATGAGGCATCGCCAAAGCACTTCATTCCTGAGTAATATCCACATCTGTTTCATCTCCCACGTTTAGGGCAGTGGAGGATAGAGGATCTCCTCTTCAACCTGGTCCCATTCTCCTACCCCGCATCGTTTACAGTCTGAGGAAGACTGGCAGCACTATCCATCATATGCCCACTTTGTTCTAAAAGCTCATTGTCTACCTTCTCGGGTGGTGGGTGTGCCCACAAAGCCTGGCTCCTCTTTTCCCCCTGAACTTTGTTTAACTGCCCTCCATATTTCAGGGACGTTATTACAATCAATCACCCAATTTGGTTGGCAAATTGCTTCCAGTACTCGCGCGCGTGTTCCTTCCTCAATATGTCCCAATTCTTAGTGTCTCTAGGAGTGTGGTCCGCTGGTTAGCAACACTCGCCCAGATTCTAACCCATTTTTGGGTATGGCCCACCTCCGTAACATTCGCGTGTGTGCCCTGCAACGCTTTGTCGTATGATACTTTTTAGCCCTTTGACTTTTGTGTACCTTTTGTTTTGTTGCGACGCTGATTACGCTGATTATCACAAAGGAACTGTCTCCAATAGCGTAGCCCATGTCATGATAGAATTTAATCAATGCAGGTTGGACGTATTAGCATACCAGAGTGGAGATTTTTGATATAAAGTGGTCATACCTTATCCTTATGCAAAGACAAGACGCTTTCTGTCCATAGAATAACCTTTCTTTCGTTAAAGGTGTCTGATCCCTAGCAATGACACTCAGCAGTATCACCTGATTACGTTAAAATGCCATGGCGCCCCCTGGTGTTAACTAAGGGCAAGCGTAAATAGAGTCGCCTCCCTGTATGCTGCGTTGGTTTCTTGGGAGCCCATTAATCGGGCTTGAGGGAAGTCACTCAATAACTGAACCAAGCGTGTCCGTTAACATTAGTTTTCCCTCCTGATTTTCAGGACCTTGCCTGGCATTGAGATCCCCAGCCACCAGCCGTCATGACACCCTGGAATATGGGAGCAGGAAGAGTAGTCACACGCAAAGCAATTACTGGACCGTCAAATTGATCACATTCATAACACAATCCTGAAAATGAACGTCACACAGACACTCTCAATACCATACTGTTTTGTCAGGAGCCATCCAGAAGGCAGACGGACGGAATAGTGCTCTTTACTAGTGGAGACACACCTTACGACGCCATCCGAGGCTGGAGGTGATGCCCTACACTAACCTTTAGCTTGAAGGCTGTCCCACATTTATCCCCGGTCTCCTGCAGAAGTATTATGTCGGTGTTGTGTTTGTGTGACATAGTCAGTGTACATCAGCAATTCCTCTGGAGTGAGAGAATTCGAACATTTCCAAGAGAGCAACTGTGAGGCGGTAATTTACTTGCCATCTTCCAAATGCATGTCCGGCTCACCTGTCAATATGTTCTCCATCAGCGTGGCAAAACGTATGTCATTTGTTTCTGTATTAACATCCAAGCCATTAGTAAATCTTTTCTTGTTCGTCGTCACTATCCTTCATTTTTCTAAGGAACCTTTGACATTAGTAATGCACGGTACTAACATATGGCTGTGTGGGTTTTTTTCCTTTTCCTTTTATTTGTGTGCCGTGAACTGTGTTTGCACGGTGTGTTTCCCCCAGCTCGCACACTGGACGCAGAAGCATGAGCATGTTTTTGCTTTCAGCACATCTGCTCTCTCCACCGCTTACAGCTTACAAAACGCACTTTCCTGTACCTTCACACTACGGGCCTCACGCCCTTACAGAGACTCATTACCTAGCACGTCACTATTTTCACATATATATTGTTTTAACTAACCGCACACCCGGCAGGAGAAAGGGCCCGTCTTGGAGCACCGCATTCAGTGCCCACCGCACTGGGAGGCTTTGCCCAATACAACGGCTTTCACGCCCGCATCTGCTAGTTGTGTTCTGCGCTTGGAACGCCGACATTCACTTCCCAACCTTTTCTGCATTGATCTTCGTTTCGCAGCAAGATCTTAACCGTATTTTCCAAACTTGCAAGCTTTCGGAAAAGGCCTGGATCACTCCAGAAAGTGGACCGCCTTATCAGCATTGCAGTGAGGGCCTCTGCAGTGGTTGGTTTCCATCACGGCTGGATTTGGGAAAGGGGGGAAGGCAGGGGTGCGGCTGCGGGTGATGTGATGGGAGAGGGAAGGGGGAGGCACGTCACCCCCCTCCCGCTACCGGTTTCGTGCATGCACACTCCACGCGTTCAGGGGTGGCCCAGACGCCCCCCTCACTGGGGGGGGGGGGGGGGGGGGCCCCCCCTCACCGGTGCCTACCCAGACTTGGTTGTTGGGAGGAGGAGGGCGGCAGGGTGGGGCTTGGAGCCGCCTGGAGGACCCTCCCCAGCGCCGGGGGGCCTCCACTTTGCCACTTGCCGCCGCTGAACGAAGCTGTGGGGTGAGGGTAGACAGGCGTCTGGGGCAGAGAGGTGAGAGGCATTGTTTTCCCCTCGACAAGTACGCTAGCGTGGAGGTACTCGATGCCCGTCGTGATCTTTTTTTCCTACAAACGTCGGAGGGGATATTCTTGGCGCAAAACCTGCATTCGCACATCTCCCTGGCACTGTCCAGACCTTGTGTCCCTCATCACTACAATGGGAGCAAAATTGAGGCTCGTCCACGTATGGCCGCAAGATGGTTCTGTAGCCGCACCATTGATGAAAGCTCTGTTTTGGGACCCGGGCCTCTCATAAGAGCGACAACTGCTCTTTGGCTCCCCTCTGACATAGCGTCTTTGCCCAGACACACACGTGAGGTTCATCGAGGAGAAAATTCGTCTGGGTCAAGTAACTGTAGGGTATCTAAAAATGATGGACTTGGTGAGCTTGTTGCCGAGTCACACACAGGGACGACAAGGATGACGTCCTTGAAACCAATAGTGGTAAGCATGTCTCACTGCTTCTTGGGTGCCCCACTGTGACGTATGGGTTGTTCTTTTGGCCTTCCCTTAAAGAGCGCATAAACTCTTGAAAGCCCGGCAAGATGACCGTCCCACAAGACGAGTTTATCTTGGTAGGTGAGCGCTTGATCCTCGTGGGAATAGAAGCCTGTTCTGTTGAATAGGAGTGGGGGGGGGTCGAACGCTCACGTTGGTGGTCAGGGTCTGATGCTTCATCCACAATCTCCGGAGGAGTGCGAAGCAATGGTAACTCTCTCTCCCCCTCAGTATTTTTCCTTCCGACTTTTTGTACCACCACATTTCCTCTGCCTCGTCGTTGATTCGACTCGGCGACGCGTGTCTGCCCTATGTCCTCCGTTTGTCTGAAACCATCTTTCCTTGTCATTGTCCGGTGCAAGTTTGGCCTAGGAATGGGGGGTGTAGTCTAAGACAGGGAGGGGGGGTCTGTCTCCCCATTCCCTCCCTCTGGCGCATTCGTCAGTTAGATGAAAAGATCTAATTCCTGGTCGCACTAAGGGCGACGCGACAGTGGCTTCCGGGCGCCTAAAATGAGCCATGAGGCAATTGCTATGGATCGGGATGTTTTGTCGAGAGAGAGATCGAGAGGAGGCAGGGTGGGTTTTGAGGAGGAAAGCAGGGAAGGGGGCGGGAGAGTTATGGTCAAGGTCCACGAGCGGTAGGTTTTGTTTTGGGTTAGGCAGGGAGGGTGGCACTGTGGCCGTGCCTCCAAACACGGCTACACTTCCAATCACAGCAACGAGTAAATGTTTGTAAATTTAGCAGAACAGTCACAGATTATCCGCCTGGCCCTCACACTATTGTCGCGCGTGGTGAAGACTTGTACGTTGGGCTATGGATGAGGTATGTTTAGATGTCCGTTGATTTGCCCCATAGGGCTAGGGAACACAGGAGGAACGCCTGTGCGTCTATACTCATCTACTCTCTCGCTCGCTCTCCAACTCTCATCGGGATGGAGGAGGAGAAGGAGGAGGACGAAGAGGAGGAGGAGGGAGGAGGAGGTGGAGGAAGGAGGAGGAAGGGCAGGGGTGGGGAGGGAGGAGGGGGAGGAGGAGGAGGAGGAGGAGGGGAGGGAGGAAGGGAGGAGGAGGAGGAGGAGGGAAGGAGGGTAAGGAGGAGTTAAGGACGACGACGTAAAGGTAAGGGGGCGGGAGGAGGTATGAGGTGAGGAAGGAGGAGGGGAGGGAGGAGGAGGAGGAGGAGAGGAGGAGGAGGAGGAGGAGGAGGGGAGAGGAGTGTAGAGGAAAAGGACTAAGAGGGAGGAGGAAGAGGACGAAGGGACGAAGAAGAGGAGTGGTAGAGTAAAGGACTTGCTGCAGACTTCTCCAACTAATATGAATGAAAGATCAGATATGCCTCGTCCAAACTCTTGTGTAAAAGCTTGATTAAAGACGTGCGTGTTGTCCCCCTGTGTGAGAAAAAAATATTAACGAAAAAAGAAGGAAGCGAAAGTATCTATGTGCTTGGAAAAAAAAAACCTTGAATTTTGTATCTCTAAGCGAAAAACGGTTTCCATACTCTCGCGTGGAGAGTAAAAGCATATACATCAACCAGATTGTAGAGTGGGTTCCCTCCTGATAACAATGACACCTGTGTGTGTGTGTGTGTGTGTGTGTGTGTATGTGTGTGTGTGTGTGTGTGTGTGTGTGTGCGTGTGCGTGTGTGTGTGTGTGTGTGTGTGTGTGTGTCTGTGTGCGTGTGCGTGTGTAATATAATAAAGTTATGATGGAGGGTGGTGATCGATGCGGGTAATAGCCAGGCCTCCCCCCCCAATGGAAGCTTGGAGGGGGGAGGGGAGGCACAGAGGGAGGGAAGAGGGGGAGGCACAGAGGGAGGGGAGAGGGAGGGGGAGGCACAGAGGGAGGGGAGAAATGTGTAGGAAGGGGAAAAAGGTGTGTTCAGCCAACCGTTAAAAGCTTGATCAAACGGCTTACCTGCCTCCCCTTGCCTATCCACCTTTCCCCCACCCCTCACCCCCACCCGACAAACCTTCCTACTCCTTCTCCTCCTACCTTATCCTTCCCACTTTCTTTCAGACTTTTAAGAGGGATTATGAAAGATTCCAGCTAACATTAAAGAGGAATTCACAAAAATCATAGGTCTTTCCCCGATCCCCCGGTAACCTAAATACATAAGGTGGTAACGATGGTATTAAACATTGCATTATTGCTTTGCCCCCTTCTTCATTTCCTTACTATTAGTTTTATTATTTGTCCAAGCTCGCTTCGCTCGCTTGGACACCTATTTCAGCCTAAATTAGGTGTCATATGGGCTTGTAAAATGTTTCCACGAATTCTTCTTGTTCTTGTGACTTTTGTAGGCAAGGAGGATACAGGCGTATAGGAAGAAATTTGGCAGAAATGGTTATATCTCGTCTCTTAACTCATTTGTGCAGGAACTATTCATTATATGAGTAACAAATATGAGTTAATGTATGTCAAATGTATTTTTAAATACAGATTATACGCGTAAAACTGCTTATTTTTGGCTGTGCAAGCCATAAAAGTTTTGCCAAGTCAAAAGTTACAGTTTGACGAAATTGTTTTGGCTTCGAAAGGGAAAGAAAAAGACATAAATGGGGAAAAAAGAAACCATTGAGTTAATGTTAAATATTTATATGTGCGTGTGCGTGTGTGTGACGGGAAATATGAGTAAAAAAGGGGAATTTTAATTTCCATTTAGGGATATTTTTACCAGGGTGATCAGGCAACTGTTTGAGTGGCAGGCCTTGGCTTCTCAGCGGCTCGATAGTGTTGTTTAGGATAGTGTTAGGATATTAGTAGGATAGTGTGATAGTGTTGTTTACGCGTCCTACACAATCCTCCCGGCGTCCCAGAGTCCTACAGTGCCATGATATTAGGATACCCGCGTAGGATTCTGGTGTAGGATGTTTTGACGTTTTGTTTTGAAATTGTTTGGGGGGATTTTAAGGTGTTTTAGGGTGTGTGGGGTGTGTTTTAGGGTGTGTAAGGGTGTTCTAGGGTGTGTGGGGTGTAAGGGTGTGGGAATCTGTGTGTGGGGGTATGTAAGGGTGAATCAGGGTGTCAGGGTTGTGTGGGAATATGTTAGGGTGTGTGTATGTGTCAGGATGTGTGTGGGGCTGTATTTTAGGGTGTGTGGGAGTCTTAGGGTGTGTTGTGAGGCATTTTAGGGTGTGTGGCGGTGTGTTTCAGAATGTGCTAGGTTGTGTAGGGGTGTGTTAGGATATAAGGTGTGTGTGGGGCTGTATTTTAGGGTGTGTGTATGTGTCAGGATGTGTGTAGGGTTGTGATAGGGTGTGTGGGTGGGTGTTAGGATGGGTAACATGAAGGTTCGACGGAATACGTTTCGACGACACTGTCGAAACTTCCAAGTCATTTATTTACGGTGATACACAGGTGACAGGTGTGTTACGAGGCCGTAGGTGTGTAGTGACAAGTGTGGTGTATGTGGTAAAGCGAGAGAGGTTAAGAGTGAGGTGTTAGCCCCCCAGTGTGTGTGTCTGACCTAAAGAGCAAACGCGCAGTTCTCGTCCACTATAACGGCGTCAGCCCCGTACCGCCACGGCCACGGGTACGGCGCGGGCCACAGTGGTCCATAGAAGCTAATCTCGGGGAAGCGGGACTCGAACCTAGGATCAGCGCATCAAGGTATACCCTCGGTACGTCTCTGTAGTATTCAGCGGGAGACACTTAGCGAAAACACGCCAAAATATTCAATTTACCGGCATTAAACTATGATGTCATATATTGCAGGGAGAATATTACGATGAAAATCTAATATGGCGGCAATGTATTATCGTCCACCCAATATTTATCAATAACAATACTCCTATTGTCACTAATATACCATAAATAAGGTATTTAAGGGTAAATCTCGCCTTATTTCCCATTAAATAAGTCTATATGAAAGTGAGCTAACTCTAATTTTCTCTACGTGTTAAACCACTCTCTATCTAAAAAGTACATTGGAAGTGAGCTAGCTTTAATTTTCTCTACGTGTTAGAGTTTCTCGAAGGGAAAATCTCAGCTTATTTACTATTAATATGTCTGTATATCTGGGATAATAAGTAAACATGGCCGCCCAGTGGTTCCTGAACGCTGATTGGCTTACAACGTAGCTAGGCCTCTGATTGGCTCGTCGGAATCTTGATGTGACGAGTTGCCGATTACGTATTTCAAACGAATAATCCGCTCTTTTTTTTTGCAAAGCAAGGTTGGACACTTATTTCAGCCGAATTCATTCTTTGGTACTAAATAGATTGGTGAATCTGTTATACAAGTTTGTAAAATGTTTACTCCACGAATGGGGGCAAGGAGGTTACAGGCGCAAAGGAAGAAATTTGGCACATAAGGTTATATTTCGTCTCTTAACT
>JACEEZ010003762.1:123220-130720 GCA_016584305.1 Chionoecetes opilio | reverse complement strand
CCTACCCCTGTTCCTTCTTACCTCACCCTACCGCTGTTCCTTCTTACCTCACCCTACCGATGTTCCTTCTTACCTCACCCTACCGCTGTTCCTTCTTATTTCACCCTACCGCTGTTCCTTCTTACCGTAACCTACCCCTGTTCCTTCTTACCTCACCCTACCGCTGTTCCATCTTACCTCACCTTACCGCTGTTCCTTCTTAACTCACCCTACCCCTGTTCCTTCTTACCTCACCCTACCGCTGTTCCTTCTTACCTCACCCTACCCCTGTTCCTTCTTACTTCACCCTACCCCTGTTCCTGTCCTGCCCACCACACCCTACCCCTGTCCTGACCCACCACACACTACTATTTATCACTACCATGTAGAAATTTTGGTGTTGAAAATTGAATGAAGTTTCATTTCCATTTGATTCTCCTATAGTTTATATTCTTAGATACCCCTGCCTGTTTGTTTATTTTTTGTAAAATTGTACCTGGAGGGCCATAATCTAGGTTTCTAGACTTCTAAATTTTATTAATTCTATGCTTTTTAATTATATATAACGTTTATACATTAACGTACCACAGTGTACCACATCCAAAGACATGTTTTTGAACCTCCCTGATGTCAATCTCCTTGACACACTCTTCAATGTTGATGAAGACAGCCATGATACAGGTAATGTAGGTCGTGATATATTAAATTCTATGTATAACTCCTTAGACATTGTTGACATATGCAACTACCATGACCTCACCTCATATAAGACAGCAATTCCCAAAAATTGTTTAGATTATTTTAATATTTTACAAGTAAATACCCGCTCTTTAAACAAAAACTATGATCAACTGATTTCCCTTCTTAAATCCCTTCCCAAACTTCCCGATATTTTGTGCATTAGTGAAACTTGGCTGAAACCAAACAATGTCCACCTACAAGAAATAGAAGGTTTCAATTCCTATCATGTACATAGGCCCGATGGTTCCCAAGGTGGCGGTGTAGCAATTTATGTAAACTGTAATATTCCGAGTGTACTACTAAGCAAATACTGTAAATGTGATGATAACATAGAACTATGTACAGTTAAAATTACATTCGACAACACTTCCTACATCATATTATCTCTATACCGTCCCCAATGTAAATACAATAATATCAATGAGTTTAATGCCATCATGGATAACCTACTGTCACAAAGCCCCTTCATTAATAACCGAACCATTATTTCCGGTGACTTCAACATTAATTTATTGGAACACGAATCACACTCACCTACTAACAATTTCCTAGTCACAATGCAGTCCTTCAATTATTTCCTCCATCAAAGACTACTCTATACTGGACTTGCTACTCGTGCCCCGCGCCAACCCGCCCATGACCAGTGGAGGCCAGTTTTGCGATTCCTGCCATTTTAAAACATCACCCCTATTTCCCTTCCTAAGGTTTATCAGTATATATGATATACCTTTATCTTCGTAACTGTTTGTTCTATAATATTATCAAATAAAAAACAGTAAAATACACTAAAGAAATGCCATTATGAGAGAGTGAAGAAATATGCATGACCTCAATATATACTTAAACTCTTCGCCATTTAATATTTTGCGAGAAAACATTTTAGATGCTATCAATAGAAAGAAGCGGATTCGCATTAGCTTTCCATTGATATATTTAGTTTTCTGATAAATGAATTACCACCATGCCTAAATTAGCGTTAACTAAAAAAATAACATCATCAATCGTATCGGCAAGTAAAAAAGTGTTCCATGACTATAGTAGACTATGGCATATCAGTATAAATGATACACTGTTATCTTCGTGAATGTATGTTCTATAAGATTATCAAATAAAAAACTGTAAAATACACTAAAGAAATTCCATTATGAGACTCTGAAGAAATATGCATAAACTTATATTCACTTAAACTCATCGCAATTTGATATTTTGCGTGAAGACTTTTTACATGCAACATATCAATAGAAGCGGAATTTAATTAGCTTTCCATTGCTATATTTCATTCAATTACTGATAAATTAATTAGAACCATGCATAAATTAGCGTTAACTAAATAAATAACATCATCCATCGGGTAATTATCCCGATATATGATGTTATTTTTTTAGTTAACGCTAATTTATGCATGATTATGATTCATTTATCAGAAAACGAAATATAGCAATGGAAAGCTAATGAAAATCCGCTTCTTTCTATCGCTAGCATCTAAAATGTTTTCTCGCAAAATATTAAATGGCGATGAGTTCAAGTGAATATTAAGTTCATGCATATTTCTTAACTCTCTCATAATGGCATTTCTTTATTGCATTTTACTGTTTTTTATTTGATAATATTATAGAACAAACATTTACGAAGATAACGGTATATCATATATACTGATAAACCATAGGAAGGGAAAAGGGAGTGATGTTCGAAAATGGCAGGAATCGCAAAACTGGCCTCCACTGGAAATAGCCCAAAATGAGTAGCAAGTCCAGTATAGAGTAGTCTTTGCCTCCATATATCCCGCCCAACAAGATTTCCTGACAGTAACTCCACAGCCTCACTGTCCCTTCTGGACCACATATGGACAAATTTTACATTACCCTCTACCTCCGGCATTCTTCACTTTCCCCTAAGCGACCACCTCCCCGTGTTTCTAAAAATCCCTATTCTAGGGAAGCCTTGTACGAGACACAAAATATCCTTTGGGCAAAAAAACTATCAAAATCGTTCAAAATTTAAAACGAAGATCACAGACATTAATTGGAATTCCATACTAATCAGTAATGATACATATGTAGATTGTAATATTTTTTTTAGACAAGGTACATAGCATTTACTATTCTTGTTTTCCTAAAATATCTAAATTCATTTCAACTAAAAGACTCCGAAAACCGTGGATAACGCAAGGAATAATAGAATCTATACAACACAAATTCACCTTGTACAAATCATATAAGCTAGGAATGATAAATTTCGATGTATACAAAAAATTCCGAAACTATCTTACTAACCTAATTAAACAAGTCAAAGCAAACTATTACTTACAAAGATTCGCATGTTTCAGACTAAATACTTAGAAGATCTGGGAAACAATAAATGAACTAGGAAATACCAAAACAAATCCCAAAACAACAACCAGCTCCATAAATATCAATAACCAAATTATTCATAACTCACACGATATTTCACGTGCATTCAATAAGTATTTCTCACAAATAGCGACAGAGCTTGCAAATGATCTGCCTCCCACACAAACATCTCACAATTCTTATCTCCGAGGAAACTACCCTAATTCTTTGGTAATACCCATAGCAACTAACAATGACATCACTCAAGTAATCACTTCCCTAAAAAATAAGAAAGGGCACATCGATGACGTATCAGTAGAAATAATAAAAGAAAACAAAGAAATATTTGCCAAACCCCTTACAATACTGTTTTACCAATCTATTAGGACTGGTGTTTTTCCCAACAAATTCAAGCTGGCTAAAGTAATTCCAATCCATAAATCTGGAAACAAAACTGATTTGTCCAACTATCGACCTATTTCTATCTTACCTGTGTTCTCAAAAAATGTTGAATTATTAATGAAAAAGCACCTATTGATATTCTTAACCCTTTCACGCACGGTGACGCGATCGCGTCAAAACGGGCCCGTCTGCAATCTGAGCTTTTGACGAGAACTGCGTCAAAAAACAGTTAAAAATTCGCAAAAAATAAAATATTTATCAGAATTGCGTCAACATTTTCTGCGTCAAAGATCCAACCTAGACCTATAAAATAAACTAATTGTCAACTCTCGTGTGAGTGGATGTGAAATGATAAGGGTTTGTGTGTCAGTTTCCACTCAACAGGCAGCCTGTGCGCGCGAATTGTCGTCCCTTTAAAACGTGTCCCGAGCTGGCCATAATGGCCACATGAAAATTTTAATCTTAGCGTTGGAATTCTCAGAAAAATCCGCTTTTATTGGCATATAAACCATAAAAAGCTGACTCAGGAAGTTTCGAGCTACGAGGTGATGAACGTAAATATTTCTTATTTCTCTTTACTCAAAATTTTTTCGGAGTCGGTAAATTCCGCTATTTATATGCAGTTCTTGTAATTTTTTTCTTTCATAAGGCAGAATAATCTCTTGCAAAACCAATGATATATAATAATGCCAGGAAAAAAGAATACACGTTGGTGAAATTGATAACATAAAAAAATTATTCGCCGCACAGTCTGGCCATTTCGCGGGGCCCCTTAGGGAGCATAAGACGGATGTTGCAGTGGACGGAAAAACTTATTAAACTTTTCGTGCGTGAAAGGGTTAAGTAAAATGAACATACTAAATGATAAGCAATATGGATTTAGACCTGGTTTTAATACCTTTGATGCCATCACATCAATACCTACACATCTGCCCTATACACAGCACTAAATAACAACAAATCTATCATTTCAATCTTTATTGATTTTCGAAAAGCATTTGACACTGTTCAATCCAATATTCTACTGGACAAAATGTATCACTATGGAATTCGTGGCTCTATTCATGACTGGTTCAACTCATACGTAAGTAATAGGACCCAATATACAGTCTTCAACAATATCTCTTCCCCCACCAAATCAGTGCATCTAGGAGTACCTCAAGGCAGTATACTGGGACCTATTCTGTTTCTATTACACATCAATGACATATGTAACATATCTGAGACACTAAATACCATATTATTTGCCGATGATTCTATGCTTTACTTAATTGGTGACAAACCCACAGAACTAATCAATAGAGCAAATGCAGAGCTAGCTAAATTCTATGAGTGGTGTTTGGCTAGCCGCCTAACTATAAATACAGCCAAGACATATTTCATGTTATCGACAAATACCACTACCAGATACCAACCATTACCAAATCTTAAAATTATAAATGACGACATTACTCAGTATACAAGATAAAGTTCCTTGGATTAATCTTTGACAAAAACTTAGCTTATAAACATCATCTATCCAACCTCTGTTTAAAATTATCTAGATTAATTCCACTCCTTCTGAAAGTCAAACCCTTCGCCCCAGTTGAAGTTCTTAAATGCATGTATTATGCTCACATTTACACTACGCGCCAAAATATTGTTCGCGACATCATAACACAGCGCTTCCATACGGGAATTCAGAAAATGTACTCTATGGCAGCCTACTGACTTCCGAAAGAGATATCTTACATATGGCAGCTTGTTTAAGGCACGGGCAGTCCATCAAGACCGTTGAGGAATGTTCAGATGCCACTTGTCAATTAAAGACGAAGCATTTAAAAAAGTATCGCCTTCCTTCCCGCGAGTAATTTGAACAGACGCGCATTGGTATAACTATCATTATTTTCATAATGGGTGGCAAGAAAGACCTAACAAAGGAGCAAATTAAAGTTATTGTATCTCTACACAAGGCAGAGAGGCCAGTGGAAGAAATTTCAAGGATTGTGGATGTTACGAGGAAATTTGTGCATAAGTGGGTGGAGAGTTTCGGGGTGGCGGGGCGGGGTGGCGACAGCCGCGACCCCGTAACATTATAAGTGGCCAGGGTGAGGATGTAAAACATCAGCAAGCACCCTAAATGTCATGAAACGTCAAGTGGATGCCCATCCTCAAATAAGAGCAAGAAAAATATTGCGATATGACTTTTACATCCTCGCCCTGGCCACTTATAATGTTACGATGTCGCGGCTGTCGCCACCCCGCCCCGCCACCCCGAAACTCTCCACCCACTTATGCACAAATTTCCTCGTAACATCCACAATCCTTGATATTTCTTCCACTGGCCTCTCTGCCTTGTGTAGAGATACAATAACTTTAATTTGCTCCTGTGTTAGGTCTTTCTTGCCAATATCATTATGAAGATAATGATAGTTATACCAATGCGCGTCTGTTCAAATTACTCGCGGGAAGGAAGGCGATACTTTTTAAAATGCTTCGTCTATAATTGACAAGTGGCATCTGAAGATGCCTCAACGGTCTTGATGGACTGCCCGTGCCTTAAACAAGCTGCCATATGTAAGATATCTCTCTCGGAAGTCAGAATGGCATAGAGTACATTAGTATGTCATAGAGTACATTTTCTGAATTCCCGTATGGAAGCGCTGTGTTATGATGTCGCGAACAATATTTTGGCGCGCTGTATCCCCATCTCAATTATTGTATTCTCATTTGGTCCACCACTTATCCCTGTCATTTAAACCAGCTAAATGTACTCCATACAAAAGTCATCAGAATAATGACCGACAGTGACTACTGCGAGCACACACCTCCATTATTTAAATCCTTAAATATTTTGAATCTAAATGATTTATCAAAATTAAATATTGCATCTTTTATGTACAAACAATCAGCGTCTAATAATGACCAACTACTTCACAATTACCATACCCACAACTAACGCTCCCTGTCCATACCAAGTCATAGACTAACCCTATACAAACATTCCCTAATGTACCAAGGTCCCAAGTTATGGAATGATATCCCTGTAAACATGAAAGAATGAAACAGAAACACAATTAAACAAACAAAACTCCATTGGCGTCCTATTACCTTTGTCTCTCCCTCTCACACAGCCATAAACAATAACACCGTGACATGAAAAACAAAAACATGAACATCCAAACAAACAAACGAAAACGAAAATAAAAATACACCCAACAACCTCTTTGACATTCGAGGATAACAATTATTTTAACATTGATAACATTTGATTCTTCACTACTACTACTACTACTACTACTACTACTACTACTACTACTACTACTACTACTACTACTACTACTACCTTAAAAACTAAATAACTACTACTACTACTACATACTACAACCCCTACTACTACTACTATACTACTACTACTACTACTACTACTACTACTACTACTACTACTACTACTACTAGTATTACTACCCCTATTTCTTAATAACTACTACTACTACTACATACTGCAACCCCTACTACTACTACTACTACATACTACAACCCCTACTACTACTGCTACTACTACTACTACTACTACTACTACTACTACTACTACTACTACTACTACTACTACTACTACTACTAGTATTACTACCACTACTACTTAATAACTACTACTACTACTACATACTACAACCCCTACTACTACTACTACTTACTACTACTACTGTATTACTACCACTATTTCTTAATAACTACTACTACTACTACATACTACAGCCCCTACTACTACTACTACTACTACTACTACTACTAGGTACTACTACTACTACTACTACTACTACTACTACTACTACTACTACTACTACTATCAGTGCCACTATTACTACTACCACTATTACTACTACAATTACTACTTCTACTACTACTCCTATTACTACTACCATTACTACTACTACTACTACTACTACTACTACTACTACTACTACTGTTATCAGGTAGGTTCACACAAAACTCTCCTAAACTCCTAAATAACAAGCGTTTCCATTCCCCTATCAAAGCCCTGACATAATTATTAAGACAAGATAGT
>JACEEZ010003762.1:113220-118220 GCA_016584305.1 Chionoecetes opilio | reverse complement strand
TTTTCGACAGGGGATGCTTGCAGCCCATGTTGATGGGCAAGAAGGCATTTGACTCAGTGCATCGTGAGTCACTTTGGGACCTTCTTTCGACTTCGAGGATTCCTGCAAAGGGCTATTGGTTTGATAACTGGTCTGTATTCTGGGACTGAGAGTGCTGTGAAGGTGGGCAGGTGTATCCACTTCTTTCCTGTGAATACAGGAGTGAGGCAAGGGTGCGTCCTTTCCCATCACTTTTCAAAGCTTGTATGGACTGGGTATTTGGGCAAGGTTGTAGATCAAAATGATTGTGGAGCATCCGTCGGCAACACCAAGATCAATGATCTTGTTTTTGCCGATGATGCAGTAATCTTTGCTGAGTCGCTGGAGGTCCTGGTGATGGCTCTCGAGGCGCTGCACGAGGAGGCAAAGCCTTTGGGACTTGAGGTCTCCTGGCTCAAGACCAAGGTCCAGGTGTTTGGAGACTTACTAGATGAAGCAGTACAGTCTGTTCATGCGTGTGGCGAGGACATTGAGATCTTTGAAATTTTACATACCTTGGTAGCGCAGTCCATAATGACGGCGGGTCACGTCAAGAAGTCTTACGGCGGATTGGCATAGCCCACGGTGTTATGGAATCGCTCAGCGGGAGTATTTGGCATTGTCGGTACCTGTGCAGAAGGACAAAGATCCGGATCTTCAAGGCGCTTGTGATCCCTGTCTTACTCTATGGTTGTGAGACATGGACACTAAATAGTGACTTGAAGAGACGAATCAATGCCTTTGGTAATAAGTGTCTTCGCAGAATCATGGGGTATCGCTGGGATGATTACGTGTCAAATCAGCGATTGCACCGTGAGACTGAATCGAGGCCTATTACCTGCATAGTCCGTCAGCGCCAACTTCGGCTATATGGGCACGTGGCACGCTACCCTGAAACCATTCCTTCCCATCGGGTTGTATCTGTAAGAGACAATCCGGCGTGGAGGAGGCCAAGGGGGCGCCCACAAGGCTCGTGGCTGGGGCAAGTCGATGTTTCTTGTCGAGAGCTGCTTGGTATGGGAAAGGAGCCTGCATGGGAACTCGCGCGTGGTGACCCCCGGGAGTGGCGTCGTAGGGTGGGCGAGGCGACGCGCCCCCCGGCGTACAAAATCCTTTTACACATGACGGCAATGCTGTACAATGGATTACAGGGATTACTCTACGGGATTAGTGTAGGATAAAAAAAAATTACGATTACGTGATTAACAGCAAAACGCGTCACCATTTTGTTCACAGTCCCATGTTCACAGGTGTCACACGCGCGCTAATCTGTCTCTCTATATCAATCAATCAATCATTGGGGGCATACGCCGGGGGGCGCGTCGCCTCGCCCATCCATGTCCGACACGAGGCGCCCATCTGCTGTTCGAATAGCACTCGCCCGAGAAGGAGACTTGGAACGGAGCTTTCTTCAGGGCTCGGTAGGCGGGTCGGAGGCCATTAGCGTTCAAATGACCCTCGACATCCTCAGCGAGACTCCTGACATACCTCTCCTTGTCCTCTCCTCAGGAGGTTCTAGTCCAGCGTGGACAGAGCCTTGTGCTGGTCCCCGGGTTTCCCCGCCAGCCTGGCAGCGCGACCCCTCCTCGATTTTCTCCAGCCCTCTCCCCTCGAACAAAACCACGCCCTGACCTCGGGCGCTCCCCAATACACTCATTGGCAGCCTGTAGAGTTTCACGTTTGAAGGTATCCCACAGTTCTACAGGGTCCCCGAGAGCACCGAGCAGATCAAACCGATTTGAGACTGCCACCGCATACTCATGAGCACATGTCAAGTCCATCAGTTTCTCAAGATGCAACACAGTATGGTTACCTCTTGAGATTCTTCTGGACTTGACATGAAGCTTAAGTGTAGCAACAACAAGTCTGTGATCTGTTCCAAAGAACTCAGCACTCCGGTAAACCCTGTAGTTCTGGAGGATCCTCCAACGAGTACTAACGAGGATGTGGTCGATCTCCTTAGCTACCCCTCCGGCATTACTATACCATGTCCAGCGGCGCAGCTCTGGTCTCTGATACCAAGAACCTGCAATTCTCAACCTTCTGGGCCTTGCAAAGTTCAGAAGCAGAGAACTGTTGGTGTTTCTGTTACCGGAGCCATGGGGACCAACACATAACTCGTAGCCATCTCTCGAATAAAAAAATAATAATAATAATAAATATAAAATAGAATACCACCACCTTTTGCCCTATAATAACTGAGTCTTTTCTACAGGTGTGGCGGTGCGGGTCTCCAACGCCTTGGTAAGTACACCTTCTCCTTAATTACCTCCTCATCAGTAGGCAGGTGATGTGCTTGTTGATGTGTTACTGATGTAGTACATGTTATAATTCGGTTATATGTAATCAAGTGACGGTATTTAGTGATGAGTAATTATCACACCCAGCTAGGCTTTGAAAAGGATTTGTGTTTTTTTGCTAATGACTGCAATTCGTCATGATACCAGACACACACACAGACATTCGGCAAACATCTAGATACCTATTTCAGCTCTATGTACAAACAGATTACCGTAAACTAGACTACCGTAAGATTACCTTGTGGATAACCTGAGCAATACATCAGAGACATGCAAGGGATCAAGGATGCAGTATAAGCGAGTTTGTACGAGAATATCCACTGGCAAACTCATATTATCAAAATTTTCACACAATTTATCGCTAACATTGTACTCCGCTCCCATCCGTCTCGCCTTATCTTGTCTTTCTCACAGATATAAGAGTCTTAATGTAAAATCACTAAGAGAGAGAGAGAGAGAGAGAGAGAGAGAGAGAGAGAGAGAGAGAGAGAGAGAGAGAGAGAGAGAGAGAGAGAGAGAGAGAGAGAGAGAGAGAGAGAGAGAGAGAGAGAGAGAGAGAGAGAGAGAGAGAGAGAGAGAGAGAGAGAGGAAGAGAGAGAAGAGAGAGAGAGAGAGAGAGAGAGAGAGAGAGAGAGAGAGAGAGAGAGAGAGAGAGAGAGAGAGAGAGAGAGAGAGAGAGATATCCGAGGTTGTTTACACATGGTTCACTGTACTACGTGACCTAATTCATCATAGCTTAATGACGTTGGTTTGTATGAGGTAAACATCAACGCTGATTACAGAGTGGCTGATGGTGATTTGGTGGAGGCAGAACGCGAGGGTCGAGGGACGAGGGACAGGGTGTAGCGGTCTCCCCTACAAACCACTAGGAGGGGAGTATTGTAGTGGTCTCGCCTACAAACCACTGCTCCACAGAGAAAACGTGTGGTTGCAGCCCAAACTATTGTAACTTTTATTTTAATTATGTTTCATTGTTCATATATATAATTGTATACCTCTTTACTTTAGGTTTTCTTTTGTAACAAGAATTAACCAATATGTAACTCGCTATCCTAACATACACCCTTTACTCAGCGCGCACTGCATTAGCGCGTTGACCATAGACCAATGTAATATTTATTGTTTTAATTTTTTTTTATATATATATATGTTGATATTTTGTGATTAAAAGTAACCTTCCACTGGAATCTGATTTTCTCTCTCCAGTTGACCAATTAGCTATTAAACTCCCAAGCACAACAAGGGCACTAGGAATACAGGTTGCTGGGAAGGCTCGAACGGGGGACCTGCGATAGCCTGTGTATTTCGATTTCATGAAGTCTAATGAAATCGAGTGGGAGGTGATGGTAATGATGATGGTGTGTGTGTGTGTGTGTGTGTTGTGTGTGTGTGTGTGTGTGTGGTGTGTGTGTGGTGTGTATGTGTGTGTGTGTGTAATTTCTTCGATTTTTTTTTTTCGTCAAGCCACCAAACTTTTCCATCACGGTAAAAGGTTAATTGATATGGGTAGCCTGGAGGTCTTTTAATGAACTCCTCTGAACCGTTTGCCCCATAAAAGGAAGTTGTCTAACCCCATATACATCCACATCTTGACTCCACCTTTTTCCCACCTCTTCGCTTTTTCTCCTGTGTTTTTCTTTTTCTTTCACTGATTTGTCGAATCTAATGAAAATAACGCTAGTCTCCTCTCATCCAATTTGTTCTGTTTGTCCATCTGTGCTTTTTTCTCTATTCCATTGTCTTTTATTTATCATTTGTCTGTCAGTCTTTTTTGTCTCTCTCTCTCTCTCTCTCCTCCTCTCTTCTCTCTTTCTTCTCTCTCCTCTCTCTCTCTCTCTCTCTCCTCCCCCTTCCCCTCTCTCTCTTTTCCCCGTCCTCTCTCTCTTCCCTCTCCTCTCCCTCTCTCTTTTTCCTCTTCCTGGTAAAATTTTCCTTTTTCATTTTTTAAATTTCATTTCCAAAAATTTCCCAAAATTTAAAAAAAAAGGTGCCCTTTTTCCCACAATAGGGAATTTCCCCAAAAACCATCCTTAAAAATTTTGGGTTTCCCAAAAATTGAAAAAACTTTTTTCCCCAAAGGCCATTTTCCCCGGGAAAGCTACCAAGGGGGGAACCGGCCCATAGAAACCTTTTACCCTTACGTAGGGGAAAGGCCTTTTTTTTTTATCAAAAGGTTTTCCCTAGGTGTAATTTGGATTGCTTTTTCATAGCCAAAAGGGGAAAAGGAAAGGGGGGAAAGGGGGAGGGGGAGGGGGAAAGGAAGGGGGAAAGGAAGGGGAGGGAAAAAGGGTTTTTAAAAGGGAAAAGGAGAGCCGATTTATTGAGAAAAGAGAGAGAGAGAGAGGGAAAAAGGGGGAGAAGGAGAGAGGGGAGGGGAGGGGAGGGGAGAAGGGGAGGGGAGAGAGAGAGGGAGAGAGGAGAGAGAGAGGAGAGAGAGAGAAAGAGAGAGAGAGAGGGGAAAAAGGGAGAAGGAAGAAGGGAAAGAGAAGGAGGAAAAGGGAAAAAGGGGGAGGGGGAGAAACGAGGCCCGGGGGGGCGGGAGGAGAGAGAGAGAGGGGAGAGAAGAGAGAGAGAGAAAAAAAAGAGAGAAAAGAGAGAGAGAGAGAAGAGAGGAGAGAGAGAGAGGAGAGAGAGAGAGGGGAAGGAGGAGAGAGAGAGAGAGAGAGAGAGGAGAGACCAATA
>JACEEZ010003762.1:105720-110720 GCA_016584305.1 Chionoecetes opilio | reverse complement strand
ATCACCACCTCAACCCCCCACAAAAACACCACCACCACCACTACCACCCCCCACCCCTCACCCCCCCAAAACCCCCAACCCCCACCACCACCACCCCCCAAACCCCCACCCCCCAAAAAACAAAACCTTCCCACCCTACCCCCACCCCCCCCACCCCTCACCCCCCCCCCAACCCCCAAAAAAAACCAAACCCTTCCCCCACCCCAACCCCCACAAACCCCAACACCCCCACCAACCCAACCCCCCCCCCACCCCACCCCCCCAAAACCCCCACCGGGCCCCTCCACCCCCACACCACCTCCAAACCCACCACCAAACCCCCAAACCCCCCAAACCCCTCCTCCACCACCACCCCCCAAAACAACCCCCCCCAAAAAACCAACCACACGAAGTACCACCCAAACCGGGCCAAAGAGCCGCCCCCTAAAAACCCGGGCATCCCCAGGGGGCGGAAACAAGGGGTTTTTTAAAAAACCCCGGGGCCCCAAAACCCCCAAAGGGGGGGGGGGTTGCCGGGGTTTTGGGGGCCCCCCCCGGGGGGGGAAAAAAAAAAGGATGTGAAAAAGTTGAAGGGCGGGGCCCCCGGAGCCGGTGAAAAACAAAAGGGAAAACCCAAGGGGAAAAACCCACTAAAACCCCCAAAAACCCCCTATAAAAAAACCCCCCAATTTTGCATTTTATCTTTATGTTTTTTGGGAAAGGATAAACTCTGCCCCGGGGGGAAAAAAGGAAAGGGGGAAGGGGAAAAAAAAAAAAAAAGGGGAGGGGGAAAAAAGGGGGGGAAAAGGGAAAGGGGAAAGGGGGGGGGAAAGGGGAAAGGGGAGGAAGAGGGGGGAAGGGGGAAAAAAAGGGGGAAGAGAAAAAGGGGGAAAAAGGGAAAGGAAGGGGGAGGAAAAAAGAGAAAAGAAAGTGAAGGGGAAAAAAAAAAAAAAAGAGAAAGGGAAAAGGGGGAAAAAAAGGGGAGGAAAGGGGAAGGGAAAAAGGAAAAAAAAGAAAAGAAAAAAAAAGGGAAAAAAGGGGGGAGGAAAAGGGGAAGGGAAAAAAAAGGGGGAAAAAAAAAGGAAGGAAAAAGGGGAGAGGGGAGGAGGAAAGGGGGGGAAAAAAAAAGCGGGTTTTGGGGTTTTGTGGGGTGGGGGGTTTTGGGGGTTTTTTTGGGGGGTTTTTGGGGTTTTTTTTTTTGGGTTTGGGGGGTTTTGGGGGGGGGGTTGGGGGGTTTTGGGGGGGGGGTGTTGGGGGGGGTTTTTTTTTTTTTTTTTTTTTTTTTTTTTTTTTTTAAGGAAAATTGGGAGGGTGTAAATGGCCTGGGGGAAAGGGGAGGGGGGGTGGGGAAAAGGGAGAGCAGAGGGAAAAGAGGAAAAGAGAAGCCCCAGAGAGGGGAAATGAAAAAGGGAAGGGAGTGGGGGAAAAGAAGGGGGAAGGAACAAAGAAAGAGAGGGGAAAAAAAAATAAAAAGAAAGATGTTTTTGAAACCCAAAAAAAAAGATAAACGGGGAAAAGAAAAAGAAGGAAGATAAAAAGAAAGAGAGAAAAAGAAAAAAAAAAAAAAAAAAAAAAAAAAAAAAAGGAAGGAAAGAAAAAGAAGAAGAAAAAAAAAAAGAGATATAAAAAATGAAAAAACAAAAAGAGGAGAGAGAGCGGGGGAAAGAGAAAAAAAAATAAAAAAAAAAAAAGAAAAAAAATTACATCCCATTTAAAAAACTTTAAACAACCACTGACCCCTCACGCTCTCCACCCCCCCTCCCCCTCTCCTATCCCTCCCCCCCTCCTCCCCCAACAAATATAACCTCAAAAAACAAAAAACCACCAACACATACACTTATAAGAGAAAATTAAAAATAAATAACCACCACCCAAACCCTCATCCCAAACAAAACCCCTACAAATAAATAATAAACTAACACAGACAGACAGACCAGACCCGAGGAAAAGACCACTGATCAAACCAAACAAACAACAAACCAGGAATAACCCCATTTTAAAAACACCCACAACCTCCCCTTCCACCCTTTTGCCTTTAAATAAAAACCAAAACTACCCCGTGGAAAGAAGGGGAATTAAATGAGGGAATTCTTAAGCGTTTTATCAAGGGTACAGAACATGCAATTACCCACCACGACAAAAAAGAGAGAGAGAGAGAGAGAGAGAGAGAGAGAGAGAGAGAGAGAGAGAGGGGAGGAGAGAGGAGAGGAGAGAGAGGGAGAGAGAGAGAGGAGAGAGGAAGAGAGAGAGAAGAGAGAGAGAGAGAGAGAGAGAGAAAAAGAGAAGAGAGAGAGAAGAGAGAGAGAGAGAGGAGAGAGAGAGAGAAGAGAGGAGAGAGAGAGAGAGAGAGATAGGGGAGAGGGGAAAGGTAGATCAGATCAAAACGTTTATTGTGAATAATGTACACATTATACATAATACATATATAATTAAGGGTACAAAATAAACAGAGGGCGCACCCCCCATGCAAGTTGCATAGGAAGGATTGCCATGATTAATGAAGTTAGATAGTAGATTTGTTAATTACATTTAGATATGCATATACATAAGATTATGTTATGTTACATATATGTTTAATTATTTATTTTTTAAGTCCTTTATGAGGCATTGGCAAAGTCTGGGTGACTGTTTTTGACTTGGATAAGGTTACATGGTTGTAGATAATAGTGCAGCAGCCCAGCATAGGAGGCATTGGCACAGCTGCCTTTAAAAAAGATCATTTTCTTGACATCCCATTGCATAATGGCGGAGTGTGTGAATCTCTTCTGTTTTACATAGGTTACATTTTTTCATATTGATGTTGTCACTGCCAGCTACCTCCCACATGTACTTATACCCTAACCTTAGCCTACGAGTTATGTGTTGGTCCCCATGGCTCCGGTACCAGAAACACCAACAGTTCTCTGCTTCTGAACTTTGCAGGGTCCAGAAGGTTGAGAATTGCAGGTTCTTGGTATCAGAGACCAGAGCTGCACCGCTGGACAGGACATGGTATAGTAATGACGGAGGGGTAGCTAAGGAGATCGACCACATCCTCGTTAGCACTCGTTGGAGGATCCTTCAGAACTGCAGGGTTTACCGGAGTGCTGAGTTCTTTCGAACAGATCACAGACTTGTTGTTGCTACACTTAAGCTTCATGTCAAGTCCAGAAGAATCTCAAGAGGTAACCACACTGTGTTTCATCTTGAGAAACTGAAGGACTTGGCATTTGCTCATGAGTATGCGGTGGCAGTCTCGAATCGATTTGATATGCTCGGTGCTCTCGGGGACCCTGTATAACTGTGGGATACCTTCAAACGTGAAACTCTACAAGCTGCCAAGGAGTGTATTGGGGAGCGCCCGAGGTCAAGGCGTGGTTTTGTCTCGACGGAGACGCTGGAGAAAATCAAGGAGAGTCGCGCTGCCAGGCTGGCTGGGAACCGGGACCAGCACAGGGCTCTGTCACGCCGGACTAGAACCCTCCTGGGGAGAGACAAGGAGAGGTATGTCAGGAGTCTCGCTGAGGATGTCGAGGGTCATATGAACGCTAATGACCTCCGACCCGCCTACCGAGCCCTGAAGAAGCTCCGTTCCAAGTCTCCTTCTCGGGCGAGTCCTATTCGAACAGCATATGGGCGCCTCGTGTCGGACATGGATGAGCAGATGGCTCGTTTGGCTGAGTACTTTGGGCAGTTGTTCACGGTGGACCCTCCAACTGAGCAGCTTCACACCACTGGGTGTGAATACAAGCAGTGGATGCCGATCCTTCCATTGACGAAAGCGCACCCTCTTTTGACGAAGTCAGAGAGGCTGTAGCAAAGTTGAGGGGTGGAAAGGCAGCTGGTGTTTGTAATATCAGTGCGGAGTTCCTCAAAGCTGGGGGTGAGGCCATGATCCACGGGTTCCATGCTGTCCTGACTGCCGTGTGGCAATCAAGTACCATTCCTCCTGACTGGAAAAGGGGGCTGGTCGTCCCTATCTGGAAAGGGAAAGGGGACCGTCCGGACTGCAACAATTACCGCGGTATTACACTGCTCAGCGTACCAGGCAGGGTGCTTGCCTATCTATTGCTGACACGGATTCGCAGCCATCTGGTGAAGCAGCAGAGACCTCAGCAGTCTGGGTTCACGCCTGGTAAGTCAACAACGGACCGTATCCTAGCGCTTCGTGTCCTGGTGGAACGCCGATGTGAGTTTCGACAGGGGATGCTTGCAGCCTATGTGGATATCAAGAAGACGTTTGACTCAGTGCATCGTGAGTCACTCTGGGATCTTCTGCGACTTCGAGGGATTCCTGCAGGGACTATTGGTTTGATAACTGGTCTGTATTCTGGGACTGAGAGTGCTGTGAAGTGTGGGGCAGGTGTATCCGGCTCCTTTCCTGTGAATACAGGAGTGAGGCAAGGGTGCGTCCTTGCCCCATCACTTTTCAACGCTTGTATGGACTGGGCATTGGACAAGGTTGTAGATCAAAGTGATTGTGGAGCATCCGTCGGCAACACCAAGATCAATGATCTTGTTTTTGCCGATGATGCAGTAATCTTTGCTGAGTCGCTGGAGGTCCTGGTGATGGCTCTCGAGGCGCTGCACGAGGAGGCAAAGCCTTTGGGACTTGAGGTCTCCTGGCTCAAGACCAAGGTCCAGGTGTTTGGAGACTTACTAGATGAGACAGTACAGTCTGTTCATGCGTGTGGCGAGGACATTGAGATCTTGGAAAGTTTTACATACCTTGGTAGCGCAGTCCATAATGACGGCGGGTCACGTCAAGAAGTCTTACGGCGGATTGGCATAGCCCACGGTGTTATGGACTCACTCAGCGTGAGTATTTGGCGTTGTCGGTACCTGTGCAGGAGGACAAAAATCCGGATCTTCAAGTCACTTGTGATCCCTGTCTTACTCTATGGTTGTGAGACATGGACGCTAAATAGTGACTTGAAGAGACGAATCAATGCCTTTGGTAATAAGTGTCTTCGCAGAATCATGGAGTATCGCTGGGATGTTTACGTATCAAATCAGCGATTGCACCGTGAGACTGAATCGAG
>JACEEZ010003762.1:98220-100720 GCA_016584305.1 Chionoecetes opilio | reverse complement strand
ATGGTGGTGGTGCTGAATGGTGATGGTGGTGTTAGGTGGTGGTGGTGGTAGGTGGTGGTGTTGGTGGTGATGATTGTGGAATGGTGGTGGTGGTGGTGGTTGTGGTGGTGTCGGTGGTGGTGGTGGTGGTGAATCGTGGTGGTGGGGTGGTGGGAATGGTGGTGGTGGTGTTTGTGGTGGTGTTCGTGACTGGTGGTGGTGGTAGGTGGTGGTAGTAGTGGTGTGGTGGTGGTGGTGGTGGTGGTGGTGAATGGTTGTGAAGGGTGGTGGTGGTGGTGGTGGTGGTGGTGGTGGTGGTGGTGGTGGTGGTGATGATGGTGGTGGGGTGGTGGTGGTGGTGATGGTGTTGTGTAGTGTGGTCGTGGGTTGTGGTGGAGGTAGTGGTGGTGGTGGTAGTGATGGTGATGATGGTGGTGTGTGGTTGCGATGGGTGGTGGTGAATGTGGGTGGTGATGATGGTGGTGGTGGTGATGGTGAATAATGGTCGTGGTGGTGGTAGTGGCGGTGGTGGGGTGGTGGTGGTGGTCGGGGTGGGGGTGAGGGTGGTGGTGGTGGTGGTGGTGGTGGGGGGTGATGGGGTGGTGGTGTTGGTGGTGATGGTGGTGGTGATGATGGTGGTGTGGTGTTGGTGAATGGTGGTTGTGGTGGTGGTGATGATGGTGTGTGAAGGTGATGGTCGTGGGGTTGTGGTGGAGGTAGTGGTGGTGGTGGTAGTGATGGTGATGATGGTGGTGGTGGATGCGATGGTGGTGGTGGTGGTGGTGGTGGTGGTGGTGTACGGTGATGGTGGTGGTGGTGGTGGTGGTGGTGGTGGTGGTGGAATGGTGGTGGTGCTGAATGGTGATGGTGGTGTTAGTGGTGGTGGTGGTGGTGAATGGTGGTGGTGGTGGGATGGTGGTGATGATGGTGGTGGTGTGTGGTGGAATGGGGTTGGGGTGGGGGGTGGTGGTAGTTGTGAATGGTGGTGATTGTGTGGTGGTGGTACATGGTAGTGGTGGTGGTGGTGAATGATGGTGGTGGTGTGGTATTGGTGATGGTGGTGGTGAATGGTGGTGGTGGTGGTGGTGTGGTGAATGGTGATGGTAGTGGTGGTGGTGGTGGTAGTGTTGGTGGTGGTGGTGATGAATGGTGGTGAGGGTGGTGGTGGTGGTGGTGGAGTGGGAATGGTGTTGGTGGTGGGTGGTGGTGGTGGTGGTGTATGAATGCTGGTGGTGAATGGTGGTGGTAGTGGTGGTGGTGGCGGTGGTGGTGGTGGTGGTGGTGGAGGTGGTTAATGGTCGTTGTGGTGGTGGTGGTGGTGTGTTGGTGGTGTGGTGAATGGTGGTGGTGGTGGTGGTGGTGTTGGTGAATGATGGTGGTGATATTGGTGGTGGTGGTGGTGATGAATAATAGTGGGGTGGTGGTAGTGGCGGTGGTGGTGGGTGTGGTGGTGTGTGGTGGGGTGGGGGTGAGGCTGTTGGGTGGTGGTGGGGGATGGGGGGTGGGGGGGGGGGGGGGGGGGGTGGTTGGGTGGTGATGATGTTGGTGGTGGGGGTGGTGGTGGTGTTGGTGGTGGTAGTGGTGGTGAATGGTTGTGGAGGTGGTGGTGGTGGTGGTGGTGGTGAATGGTGGTGTGGGTGGTGGTGGTGGTAGTGGTGGTGGTGGTGATGATGGTAGTGGTGGTGGTGGTGGTGGTGGTGGTGGGTGATGGTGGTGGTGGTGGTGATTGTGGTGGTGGTGAATGGTGGTGGTATTGGTGGAGATGGTGGTGGTACTGAATGGTGTGGTGCTGAATGGTGATGGTCGGTGTTAGTGGTGATGGTGGTGGAGAATGGAGATGGTGGTATCGGTGGTGATGATGGTGGTGGTAGTACTGGTGGTGGTGTGGGGTGGTGGTGATTTTGGTGTAGGTGGTGGTGGTAGTGGTGGTGTGGTGAATGGTGGTGGTGGTGGGGTGGTGGAGGTTGTGAATGGTGGTGGTTGTGGTGGTGGTGGTGAATGGTGTTGGTGGTGGTGGTGGTGGTGAATGGTGGTGGTGGTGGTGGTGGTGGCTGGTGGTGGTGGTAGTGGTGGTGAATGGTGATGGTGGTGGTGGTGATGGTGAAGGGTGATGGTTTGGTGGTGGTGGTGGTGGTGGTGGTGGTGGTGGTGGTGGTAGTGATGAATGGTGGTGACGGTTGTGGTGGTGGTGGTGGTGGTGGTGAACGGTGGTGGTGGTGGTGGTGGTGGTGGTGGTGGTGGTGGTAGTGGTGGTTTTATGAATGGTGGTGGTGAATGGTGGTGGAAGTGGTGGTGGTGGTGGTGGCGGTAGTGGTGGTGGTAGTGGTCGTGGTGAATGGTCGTTGTGGAGGTGGTGGTGGTGGTGGTGGTGGTGGTGGTGGTGGTGAATTATGGTGATGGTGGTGGTGGTGTTGGTGAATGATGGTGGTGATGGTGGGTGGGTGGTGGTGGTGAATAATGGTGGTGGTGGTGGTAGTGGCGGTGGTGGTGGTGATGGTGGTGGTGGGGGTGTGGTGAGGGT
>JACEEZ010003762.1:90720-93220 GCA_016584305.1 Chionoecetes opilio | reverse complement strand
GCGGTGGTGGGGGGTGGTGGTGGTGTGGTTGGGGTGGGGTGAGGCTGTTTGGTGGTGGTGGGGGGGGGGGGGTTGTGGGGTTTGGGGGTGGTTGTGGGGGTGATGATGGTGGTGGTGGGGTGATGGTGGTGTTGGTTGTGGTGGTGGTGGTGAATGGTGGTGGAGGTGGTGGTGGTGGTGGTGGTGGTGAATGTGGTGTGGTGGTGGTGGTGGTGGTAGTGGTGGTGGTGGTGTATGGTAGTGGTGGTGGGGGTGGTGGTGGTGGTGGTGGTGATGGGTGGTGGTGGGTGATTGTGGTGGTGGTGATGGTGGTGGTATTGGTGGAGATGGTGGTGGTACTGAATGGGGTGGTGCTGAAAGGTGATGGTGGTGTTAGGGGGATGGTGGGGAATGGAGATGGTGGTATCGGTGGTGATGATGGTGGTGGTAGTACTGGTGGTGGTGGTGGTGGTGGTGGTGACTTTTGGTGTAGGTGGTGGTGTAGTGGGTGGTGGTGTGTGGTGGTGGTGGGGGTGGTGGGGTTGTGATGGTGGTGGTGTGTGGTGGTGATGGTGGTGGTGGGTGGTGGTGGTGGTGATTGGTGTTGTGTGTGTGGGCGTGGGTTGTGGTGTGGATGTGAGTGGTGGTGTGTGAATGGTGATGGTGGGGTGGTGGTATGCGATGGTGGTGGTGAATTGTGGTGGTGGTTGTGTAGGGTGGTGGTGTGGTGATGGTGAATACTGGTCGTGGTGGTGGTATGTGGCGGTGGTGGGGGTGGGTGGTGGTGGTCGGGGTGGTGGTGAGGGTGTGTGGTGGTGGTGTGGTGGTGGGGGGTGATGGGGGGGGTGTGTTGGTGGTGATGGTGGTGGTGATGATGGTGGTGGTGGTGTTGGTGAATGGTGGTTGTGGTATGGTTGGTGATGATGGTGGTTGTGAAGGTGGTGGTCGTGGGGATGTGGTGGAGGTAGTGGTGTGGTGGTTAAGTTGGGATGGTGAGATGGTGGTGGTGGTGTGCGATGGTGGTGGTGGTGGTGGGTGGTGGTGAACGGTGTGTGGTGGTGGTGGTGGGTGTGGTGGTGGTGGTGGTGTGTGGTGAATATGGGTGGTGGTGTGAATGGTGATGGTGGTGTGTTAGTGGGGGTGGTGGGTGGTGGGGGGGGTGGGGGGTGTTTGTGGGGTGGTGGTGGTGGTGGTGGTGGTGAGTGTGTTGGTGGTGGTGGTGGTGTGGGTTTGGTGGGTGTGGGGTGGTGGTAGTTGTGGAATGGTGGTGGTTTGGTGGTGGTGGTACATGGTATGTTGTGGTGGTGGTGAATGATGGTGGTGGTGTGGTTTTGGTGATGGTTGTGGTGAATGGTGGTTGGTGGTGGTGTGTGGTGAATGGTGATGGTAGTGGTGGTGTGTGGTGGGTGGTGTTGGTGGTGGTGGTGATGATGGTGGTGATTGTGGTGGTGGTGGTGGTGGTGGTAGTGGTGATGGTGTTGGGTGGTGTGGTGGTGGTGGTGGTGGTGGTGATGTGGTGGTGTGGGGTGTAATGGTGTTGGTGGTGGGGTGTGGGGTGTGGTGGTGTAGTGGTGGTGGTGTGTGGTGTGGTGGTGGTTGGTGTGTGGTGAATGGTGGTGGTGGTGGTGTGGGTGTTGGTGAATGTGGTGGTGGTATCGGTGGTGGGGTGGTGGTGGTGTGGTGTGTGGTGTGGTGGTGAGTGGCGTGGTGTGGTGGTGGTGGTGGTGGTGGTGTGGTGGGGTGTGGTTGAGGTGTGGTGGTGGTGGTGGTGGTGGTGGGTTGGTGGTGGTGGGGTGGTGGTGGTGGGTGGGTGGTGGTGGGTGGTGTGTTAGGTGGTGGTCGTGGGGGTGGTGGATGGTGGTTGGTGGTGGGTGGTGGTGGTGGATGGTGGTGGAGTGGTGGTGGTGGTGGTGGTGGTGGTGAAATGGTGGTGTGGGTGTGGTGGTGGTGGTGTGGTGTGGTGGTGTGGTGATGGTGTGTGGGGTGGTGGTGGGTGAGTGGTGGTGGTGTGATGGTGGTGTTGGTGGTGATGTGTGTGGTGGTGTGGTGAATGGTGGTTGTGGTGTGTGAGGGTGTGTGATGTGGTACGGGGTTTGGGTGGGGGTGGTGGGTGGGGTGATGGTGGTGTGTGTGGTGGATGGTGGTGGTGGTGGTGGTGGTGGTGACGGTGTGGGGGTGGGTGGTGGTGGTGGTGGTGGGGGTGTGGTGGTGGTGGTGTGGTTTGGGGGTGTGATGGTGATGGTGGTGTTGTGGTGGTTGTGGTGGTTGGTGAATGGTGGTGGTGGTGGGGTGTGGTGGTGGTGTGGTGGTGGTGGTGATTGGGTTTGGGGGTGGTGGTGTATTGGGGTGGTTGGGGTTGGGGGTGGTGTTGGTACTGGGTGGTGGTGGTGGTGGTGGTGGTGTGGTTGTTTTGGGGGTTTGGGGGTGGTTTAATGGTGTGGTGTGGGGTGGTGGTGAATGGTGATGGTTGGGTTTGGGGGTGGGTGGTGTTTGTGGTGGTGGTGGATGAAAGGTGGTGGGG
>JACEEZ010003762.1:33220-85720 GCA_016584305.1 Chionoecetes opilio | reverse complement strand
TGGTGGTGGTGTTGGAGGTGATGACGATGATGATGATGGTTGTGGTGGGGATGGTGGTGATGGTGGTTGTGGTGGTGGTGGTGGTGATGATGGTGGTGTTGGTGAAGGAAGTGGTGGCTGTGGTGGTGGTGGTGATGGTGGTTGTTGTGGTGGCTGTTGTGATGTTGGTGGTGGGTGGTGGTGGTGTTGGTGGTGGTTGGGTTGGTGGTGGTGGTAGTATTTGGTGGTGGTAGTGGTGGTGATGATGGTGGTGGTGATTAGGGTGGAGGTGGTGGAGGTGGTGGTGGTAGTGGTAGTGGTGGTGGTGGTGATGATGGTGGTGGTGGTGGTGATGGTGGTGGTGGTGGTGGTGGTGGTGGTGATGGTGTTGTGTAGGTGGTGGTCGTGGGGTTGTGGTGGAGGTAGTGGTGGTGGTAGTAGTGATGGTGATGATGGTGGTGGTGGTTGCGATGGTGGTGGTGAATGTTGGTGGTGATGATGGTGGTGGTGGTGATGGTGAATAATGGTCGTGGTGGTGGTAGTGGCGGTGGTGGGGGTGGTGGTGGTGGTCGGGGTGGGGGTGAGGGTGTTGGTGGTGGTGGCGGTGGTGGGGGGTGATGGGGGTGGTGGTGTTGGTGGTGATGGTGGTGGTGATGATGGTGGTGGTGTGTTTGGTGAATGGTGGTTGTGGTGGTGGTGATGATGGTGTTGTGAAGGTGGTGGTCGTGGGGTTGTGGTGGAGGTAGTGGTGGTGGTGGTAGTGATGGTGAAGATGGTGGTGGTGGTTGCGATGGTGGTGGTGGTGGTGGTGGTGGTGACGGTGATGGTGGGTGGTGGTGGTGGTGGTGGTGGTGGTGGTGGTGGTGGTGGTGGTGAATGGTGGTGGTGCTGAATGGTGATGGTGGTGTTAGTGGTGGTTGTGGTGGTGAATGGTGGTGGTGGTGGTGATGGTGGTGATGATGGTGGTGGTGGTTGTGGTGGTGGTGGTGGTGAATGGGGTTGGTGGTGGGGGTGGTGGTAGTTTGGAATGGTGGTGGTTGTGGTGGTGGTGGGACATGGTAGTGGTGGTGGTGGTGAATGATGGTGGTGGTGGTTGTATTGGTGATGGTGGTGGTGAATGGTGGGGGTGGTGGTGGTGTTGGTGAATGGTGATGGTAGTGGTGGTGGTGGTGGTGGTGTTGGTGGTGTGGTGATGAATGGTGGTGATGGTGGTGGTGGTGGTGATGGTAGTGGTGAATGGTGGTGGTGGTGGTGGTGGTGGTGGTGGTGGTGGTTGTTATGAATGGTGGTGGTGAATGGTGGTGGTAGTGGTGGTGGTGGCGGTGGTGGTGGTGGTGGTGGTGGTGGTGGTTAATGGTCGTTGTGGTGGTGGTGGTGGATGTGGTGGTGGTGGTGAATGGTGGTGGTGGTGGTGGTGGTGTTGGTGAATGATGGTGGTGATATTGGTGGTGGTGGTGGTGGTGAATAATAGTGGTGGTGGTGGTAGTGGCGGTGGTGGTGGTGGTGGGGGTGGGGGTGAGGCTGTTGGTGGTGGTGGTGGGGGGGGGGGGGGGTTGTGGTGGTGATTATGGTGGTGGTGGGGTGGTGGTGGTGTTGGTGGTGGTGGTGGTGGTGAATGGTGGTGGAGGTGGTGGTGTGGTGGTGGTGGTGGTTTAATGGTGGTGTGGGTGGGGGTGGTGGTGGTAGTGGTGGTGGTGGTGATGATGGTAGTGGTGGTGGTGGTGGTGGTGGTGGTGGTGGGTGATGGTGGTGGTGGTGGTGATTGTGGTGGTGGTGAATGGTGGTGGTATTGGTGGAGATGGTGTAGGTACTGAATGGTGGTGGTGCTGAATGGTGATGGTGGTGTTAGTGGTGATGGTGGTGGAGAATGGAGATGGTGGTATCGGTGGTGATGATGGTGGTGGTAGTACTGGGTGGTGGTGGTGGTGGTGGTGGTGATTTTGGTGTAGGTGGTGGTGGTAGTGGTGGTGGTGGTGAATGGTGGTGGTGGTGGGGGTGGTGGAGATTGTGAATGGTGGTGGTTGTTGTGGTGGTGGTGAATGGTAGTGGTGGTGGTGGTGAGTAGGGCGTGATAGTAGTGGATGTGGTTGTGGTGGTAGTGGTGGTGGTGGTGGTGGTGGTGGTGAATGTTGGGTGGTGGTGGTTGTGAATGGTTTGGGATTTTGGGGGTGGTGGTGGTGAATGGTGGTGGTTTGGGGGTGGTGGTGGGTGGTGAATGGTGGTGGTGGTGGTGGGGTTGTGGTGGTGGATGGTGGTGAACGGTAGTGGGGGTGAATGGGATGGTGGTGGTGGTGGTGAATGGTGGTGGTGGTGTTGTTGGTGGTGAATGGTGGTGGTGGTTTGGGGGGTGGTTGCGGTGGTGGTGGTGGTGATGAATAGTGGTGGTGGGGGTGGTGGTGTTGGAGGTGGTGGTTGATGGGGTGGTGGTGGTGAATGGGGTTGGTCGTGGATGTGGTGGGGAATGATGGTGGTGGTGGTTTTGGTGTTGGTGAATGGTGGTGGGGGGTGGAGGGGGTGGTGGTGGTGATGGTAGTGGTGGTGTTGAATGGTGTTGGTGGTGGTGGTGAATTGGGGTGGTGGTGGTTGTGGTGGTGAATGGTGGTGGTGGTGGTGGGGGTGGTTGGTGGGTGAATGGTGTGGGTGGTGGTGGTGGTGGTGTGTTGGTGATGGTGGTGGTGGTGGTGGTGGTGGTGGGTGGTGGGGGTGGTGAATGGTGGTGGTGAATGGTGCCACCATTCCATTTATCACAATTCACCACCATCACCACCCCCGAAGTGTTGGTGGGGGGGGAGTTGTGTTGGGTGTGGTGGTGGTGGTTTCGGTGTTGGTGGTGGTTTTGGTGTTGGTGGTGGTGCTGGTGCATGGTGGTGGTGTTTATGGTGAATGGTGATGTTTGTGGGGAATGGGGGTGCTGGTGGTGGTAGTGTGGTGGTGGTGGTGATGGTGGTGGTGGTGGGGGTGATGGGTGAAAGGTGATGGTAGTGGTGGTGGTTTGGGGGTGGTGGTGGTGGTGATGATGGTGGTGATGGTTGTGGTGGTGGTGTTGATGGGGGGGAACGGTGGTGGTGGGGGGGGTGGTGGTGGTGTTGGTTGGTGGTTGTTTGAAAGGTGGGGGTGAATGGTGGTGGTAGCGGTGGTGGGGGATGGCGTATGGTGGAGGGGTGGTGAATTATGGTATGGTGGTGGTGGTGTTGGGAATAAAGGGGTGATGGTTGTGGTGGTGGTGGGAAAATGGGGGTGGTGGTAATGTGGCGGGGGTGGTGGTGGTGGTGGTGGTGGGGGGGGTGTGAGGGTGTTTGGTGGGTTGGGGGTGGTGGTGGTGTTGTGAATGGGAAAGGGAGTGGTGGGTTTGGGGGGGTGGGAATGGGGGATGGTGGTGGTGGTGGTGGTGGGGGGTGGTGGTGAACGGGGGGGTGGGGGTGGGGGTTGGTGGTGGTGGTGGTGGTGAATGGGGTGGTAATGGTGGTGGGATGGGGGTGGGGTGGGGCGGTGGGGGTGGGGTTGGGGGGGTGGTTTAAAATTTGGTTTGGTGGGGGGGGGTGGGGGGAAAGGGGGTGGTGGGGGAGAAGGTGGTGCTGGTGGTGTTTGTGGTTTGTGGTTTGGTGAATGGTGGGGGTATGGTGGTGTGGTGGTGGGGTGGTGTGGGGGGTGATGAAGGTGGTGGTGGTGGTGGGGAGTGGTGGGTTTTGGGTTGTGGTGAAAATGGGGGGGGGGTATGGTGGGGGAAAAGGTGGGACGGTGGTGAGGTGGGATGGTTGGTGGTGTTGGTGGTGGTGGGGTGGTTTGTGGTGGTGGGGGAGATATGTAGTGGGGGGGTGGTGGTGGGGGTTGTGGTTAAGGTGGTGGTGGCGTGATGGTGGGGGTGGTGAATGGGGGTGGTAGTGGTGATGGGGGTGGGGGTGGTGATGAGGTGTTGGTGGGGGTGGTGGGTTGGGGGGGGGTGGTAAAGGGGGGGTGGTGGTGGTGTTGGGGTGGTGGTGGTGGTGGGATGATGAGGTGGGGGTGGTGGTGGATGTGGTGGTTGTGGTGGTGGTTTGTGATGAGGGTGGTGGTGTTCCACGGTGGGGGTGAAAGGTGGGGGGGTGGGGGGTGGAGGTTTTGAAAGGTGGTGGTTTGGGGTGGTGGTGAAAGGTGGGGGTGGTGGGGTGAAGGTGGGGGTGCTGGTGGTGGTGGTGGTGGTGGGGGTAGTGAATGTGGATTTGGGGGTGTATTGAATGGTGATGGAGTGGTGGTGGTGGTGGGGGTGGTGGTATGGGGAAAAGTTGTGTGGGGGTGGTGGTGGTGGTGGTGGTGAAAGGGAGTGATGGTGTGGTGGTGGGGGTTGTGGTGGTGTTGGTGAAGAATGGGTGGTGGTGAATGGGGTGGTATGGTGGTGATGGGGGGGCGGGGGTGGTGGGGGTGGTCGTGGTTTGGGAAAGGGGTTGTGGTGGCGTGGGGTGGGGGTGATGGGTTTGGTTTTGGTGGGGTGGTGGTGAAAGATGGTGGTGATGGTGTTTTTGGTGGTGGTGGGGTGAATAATAGTGGGGGGGTGGTAGTGGCGGTGGTGGTGGTGGGTTTTTGTGGTGGGGGGATGGTGATGGGGTGTGGTGGTGGTGGGAGGGTGGGGGGGGAAAGGGGGATGTGTTTTGGGGGTGGGGGTGGGGGGTGGGGGGTATGATGATGGGGGTGGTGGTGGTGGTGGTGGTGGGGGTGGGGGGGGGTTTTAGGTGTGGGGGGTGGTGGTGGGGTGATGGTTGGGTTTGGGGGTGGGGGTGGTATGGGGGTTTTTGGTATGGTGGTGAGAAGGTGGGGGGTGGGGTGGGGGTGGGGGTGGTGTTGGTGAAAGGTGGTGGTGGTGGGTTTTTGTTATTTGGGTGGGGTGGTGGTGGTGGTGGTGGTTTGGTGGGGGGATGGTGGTGGCAGGTGGTGGTGAATGGTGGTGGGGTGGTGGGAATGGTGGTGGTGGTGGTGGGGGTGGTGGTTTGGGGGTGGTGGTGGTGGTGAATGATTGTGGGTGGGGTGGGGGGGTGGTGGTGTTGGGGGTTGTGAAAGGTGGGGTGGTGGGGTGGGGGTGAGTATTGGTTTTGGTGGTGGTGGGGTGTGGTGGTGGGGGTGGGGGTGGTGTTGGGGGTGAAAAGGGGGTGGTGGTGGTTTTGAATTGGGGGGGTTTGTTTGGGATGGGGTGATTGTGGGGTGGGGTGGGAATGGTGTGATGAAAGGTGGTGGTTGGTGGGGGTTTGGGGGTGTGTGTTTTGAATGGTTGTGGTGGGTGGGTTTTTTTGGGGGTGGTGGGGTGGGGGTGGTGGTGTTGGGGGGTGGGATGAAGGTGGTGGTGGTGGGGGGGTTTGGGGGGAGGTGGTGCTGGGAGCGGTGGTAGTGGTAGGGTGGTGATGATGGTGGGGGGGTGGGGGTGGGGGTGGTGGTGTGGGGTGGGGTGGGGGTGGTGGTGGTGGTGGGTTTTGGGTGGCGGGGGAAATGGGGGGCGTGGTGTTGGTAGTGGGTTTGGGGGTGGTGGGGGTGGTGAATGGTGGTGTGGGCTGTTTGATGGCGGTGGTTGTTTGGGGGTGGTTGTTTTGGGGGGGGTGGTGGTGGTGGTGGGGGGTGGTGGTGGTGTGGTGGTTGGGGGTGGGATGGGGGTGGGGAATGATGGTGGTGGTGGTGGGGGTGGTGGGGTGGGGGGGAAAAGTGGTGGGGTGTTTGTGTGTGGGTGGTGTGGGGGTGGTGGTGGTGGTGGGGAAAAATGGGGGGTAGGGGGGTCAAGGGGTGGGAGTGGTGGGGTGGTGGTGATGGTGGTGGTGTGGGTGGGTGGTTTGGGGGTGGTGGTGGGGAATCGTTGTGGTGGGGGTGGGAGTGGGGGAAAGATGGTGGTTGGTGGTGGGTGGTGGGTGGTGGGGGGGGTGAAGGTGGTGGGGGTGGGGGGGGGGGTCTGGGGGTTGGGAGGTGGTGGGGGGGGGGGGGGTGGGTGGTGGTACGATGATGATGTGGTTGGGTGGGAGGTGGTATGTGGTTTGGTGGGGTGGGTGATGATGGTGGTTGGTGAAGGAAGGGGGGCTGTGGTGGGGCGGGGATGTGGGGGGATGGTTTTGGTTGTGGGGGTGGTGTTTGGGGGTGGGGATTGTTTTGGTGGGGGGGGGTGGGAGGGGGGGTGGGGGGTAGGGGTGGGGGTTGTAGGGGTGGTGGTGGTGGGGGGTGGGGGGGGGTTGTGGTGGTTGTTGTAGTTTGGGGGTGGTGGTGGTGGTGGGGTGGGGGTCGTGGTGGTGTGGAGGTGGTGGGGGGGTGTGGTGGGGGTTTTGGGGGTGGACGATATGATGAGGTTGTGGGGGGGATGGTGGTGATGGTGGTTTTGGGGGTGTGGTGGTGGTGGTTGTTTTGGGGAAGGAAGTGGTGGCTGTGGGGTGGTGGTGATGGGGTTTTTTGGGGGGCGTTGTGATGTTGGTGGTGTGGGGGGGTGGTGTTTTGGGTGGTTGGTTGGGGGTGGTGGGATATTGGTGGTGGTAGTGGGGGTGGTGGTGATGATGGTGGTGTGATGGTGGTGTGGTGGTGGTTGGGTTGGTGTTGGTGGTGGTAGTGGTGGTGGTAGTAGTGGTGGTGATGATGGTGGTGGTGGTGGTGGTGGTGGTGGTGGTGAATGGTGGTGATGGTGGTGGTAGTGGGGTGGTCAATGGTGATGGTGTGGTGGTGGTGGTGGTGGTGGTGGTTATGTGTGGTGGTGGTGAATTGTAGTGGTGGTGGTGGTATTGGTGGTGGTGAATGGTGGTGATGGTCGTGGTGGTGGTGGTGGTGGTGGTGAAAGGGTGTGGTGGTGGTGGTGGTGGTGGTGACTGGTTGTTGTGATGGTGGTGGTGGTGGTTAATGGTGGTGGTGGTGGTGGTGGTGGTGTTGGTGGTTAGGGGTGGTGGTGGTGATGGTGGTGAATGGTGATGGTGGTGGTGGTGGTGGTGGTGGTGGTGGTGAATGGTGGTGGTGGTGGTGGTGGTGGTGAATGGTGGTGGTGGTGGTGGTGGTGGTGGTGGTGGTGAATGCTGTTGGTGGTGGTGGTGATGGTGGTGAGTGGTTGTGATTGTGGTGGTATTGGTTGTGGTGGTGGTGGTGGTTGTGGTGGTGGTGGTGAATGGTGGTGGTGGTGGTGGTGGTGGTGGTGGTGGTGGTGGTGAAAGGTGATGATGGTGGAGGTGGTGGTGGTGGTGGTAAATGGTGGTGGTGGTGGTGGGGGGGTGGTTTAATGGTGGTGGGGTGGGGTGGGTGGGGTGAGGGGTTTTGATTGTGGTGGTGGTGGTTGGGTGGTGGTGGTGGTGGTGGTGGTTGGTGGAAAGGTGGGGTGGGGGTGGGGGGTGGTGGTGGTTTGGTTTTTTTTGTGGTGGGGGTGGTGTGGGTTTGGTGTTGGGGTGGTGGTGGTGGGGGTGGGGGTGGTGGTGGTGCCTGGTTTGGGGTTGGTGGTTGGTGGGTGGTGGTGGTGTTTGGGGGTGGTGGTGGGGGTGGGGTGGTGGTGGGGGTGGGGGTGGTTTAATTTGGTTTATGGTGGTTAAAGGTTGTGGTGGTGGTGGTGGTTGTGGTGGGGTGGTGGTGGGTGGTGGTGGTGGTGGTGAATGGGGGTGGTGGTGGTGGGGTTTTGGGGAATAGTGGGGGTGATTTTGGGGGTGGTGGTGGGGGTGGTGGTGGTTTGGGGGTGGTGATGAAGGTGGTGGTGGTGGGGTGGTTGTGGGGTGGTTGGGGGGTAGCGGTGGTAGTGGTCGTGGGGGTGATGATGGTGGTGGTGGGGGGGTTGGGGGGTGGTGGTGTGGTGGTTTGGTTTTGGGGGGGCCCGGTTTGGGAAATGGTTTTGGGTGTGGTTGGGGGGTGGGGGTGGGTGGTGGTTTTTTTGGGGGTGAATGGTGGTGGTGGGCCGTTTTGTTCGGTTTTGGGTTTTTTTTTTAAGTTTTTTTTTTTTTTTTTTGTGGTGGGGGGGGGGGGGGTTTTTTTTGGGGTGGAAAGGGGTGGTGGTGAAGGTGGGGGTGGGTGGTGGGTGATGGTGGGGTGAATGATGGGGTGGTGGTTTGGGGGTGAAAGGGTGTGGTGGTGTGGGGGTGAGTGGTTGTTGTGATGGTGGGGGGTGGTGGGGTTAAAGGTGGTGGTGGTGGTGGTGGTGGTGTTTGGGGGTGGTTTGGGGGGTTTATGGTGGTGAATGGTGATGGTGGGGTGGTGGTGGGGAATGGTTTGGGGGGTGGTGGGGGTGGTGGTGAATGGTGGTGGGGGTGGTTTGGGGGTGGTGGTGGGGGGGTGGTGAAAGCTGTTTTTGGTGGTGGGGTGGTGGGAGTGGGTTTTGATTTGGGGGGTGGTTGTGGTGGTGGTGGTGGTTGTGGTGGGGGTGGTTTAATGGTGGGGTGGTTTGGTTTTGGGGGTGGTTGGGGGTGGGGGGTGGTGAATGGTGGGTATGGTGGGGGTGGTGGTGGTGGTGGGGGTGAATGGTGAGATGGTGGAGGTGGTGGTGGTGGGGGTGGTCAAAGGTGGGTGGTGGGTTTGGGGGTGAGGAAAGGTGGTGATGTGGTTTGGGGGTTTTGGTGATGGGTTTTTGATTTGGTGGTGGTGTTTTGGGGGTGGTTTTGGTGGTGGGGGTGGTTTTGGGAAGGTGAATGGGGGTGGTGGGGGGTGGGGGGGTGTTTGGGGGTTTTTTGGAATGGTGGTTTGGGGGGTGGTGGTTTTGGGGGGGGTGGAAAAAGGTGGGGGTTTGGGGGGGGTGGTGGGGTGGTGAAGGGGGGTGGGGGTGGTGGGTTTGAGGTGGGGTGGTAGTTTGGGGGTGATGATGGGGGTGGAGGGGGGTGGTTTTTTTGGGTGGTGGTTAATGGGGTGGGGTTGTGGGGTTTTGGGGGGTTTGGGGGTGGGGTTTTGGTTTGGGGTAGGTGGTGGTGGTGGTGGTGGTTTGGGGAATGGTGGTGGTGGTGGTGGTGTTGGGAAAGGGGTGGTGATGGTGGTGGGGGTGGTGGTGGGGGTGGTGGGGGTGTTGGGATAAGGTGGTGGTGGGGGGTGGTGGTTGTGGGGTAGGGGGGTTTTCTGGGAGCGGTGGTATTTTTATTGGGGGGTGGGTGATGGTGGGGGTTGGGGGGGGTGGTGGTGGTGGTGGTGGTGGTGGTGGTTTGGGGGGTGGGGGGGGGTGGTGGTGGGAATGGTGGGGGGGGGGTGCCCCGTTTTGATGGGGGGTGGTTGTTGTGGTGGGTAAGTGTTGGGGTGGGTGGGGTGGGGGTGGTGGAGGTGGTGGTGGTGAATTGGGGGTGGTGGTGGGGGTGATGGGGGTGGTGAATGATGGTGGTGGGGTTTTTTGGTGGTGGTGGGGGGGGAATAGTGGTGGTGGTGTTTGTGGTGGTGGTGGTGAATGGGTGTGGGGGTGGTGGTTTGGGGGTAAATGAAAGGTGGTGGTGATGGCGGTCAATGGTGGTGGTGGTGGGTGGTGGTGGTGGTAATGGTTGGTGGTGGTGGGGGTGGTGGTGGTGGTGGTGAATCGTTGTGTTTGGGGGTGGTGGTGGTGAATGATGGTGGTGGTGGTGGTGGTGGTGGTGGTGGTGGTGGTGTGGTGGGGTGGTGGTGTGGTGGGGGTGGGGGTGGGGTCGTGGGATTGTGGAGGTGGTGGTGGGGGTGGTGGTGGTGTTGGAGGTGGTTTACGATGATGATGATGGTTGTGGTGGGGATGGTGGTGATGGTGTTTGTGGTGGTGGTGGTGGGGATGATGGTGGTGTTGGTGAGGAAGTGGTGGCTGTGGTGGTGGTGGTGATGGTGGTAGGGATGGTTTTGGTTGTGGTGGTGGGTTGGTGGTGGTGGTTGTGGGGGTGGTGGTGGTGGCGGTAGGGGATGGTGGTGGTAGGGGTGGTGGTGGTAGTGGTGGTGGTGGTGGTGGTGGTGGTGGTGGTGGTGGTTGTGGTGGTTGTTGTGATGTGTGGTGGTGGGGTGGTGGGGGGGGGGTGGTGGTTGGGTTGGTGGTGGTGAAGTATTGGTGGTGGTAGTGGTGGTGATGATGGTGGTGGTGATTGGGGTGGTGGTGGTGGAGGTGGTGGTTTGGGACTAGTAGTGGTGGTGGTGGTGATGATGGTGGTGGTGGTGGATGGTGGTGGGGGTTTGGTGGTAGTGATGATGGGGGGTGGAGGTGGTGGTGGTGGTGGTGGTGGTGGTCGTGGTGGTGGTGGGAAGTGGTGGCTGTTTGGGGGTGGTGGTGGTGGTGGTGGTTTGGGGGGTGGTGTGGTGGGGAAAGGTGGTGGTGGGGGTAGTTGTGATGGAGGTGGTAGTGGTGGTGGTTTGGGAAATGTGGTGGTGGTTTGGGGGTGTGGTGGTGGGGGTTGTTTTGGGGGTGGTGGTGGTGGTCGTGGTGAATGGTGGGGGTGGTGGTGGTGAATGGTGGTGATGGTGGTGGTGAATCGTGGTTGGTGGTGGTAGTGGTGGTGTTTGGTGGTGAATGTTGGTGGTGTTCGTGGTGGTGGTGGTGGTGGTGGTGGTGGTGGTGATGGTGTAGGTGGGGGGTTTGGGGGTGGTGGTAGTGGTGAATAGTTGTGGTGGTGGTGGTGTTGGTGAATAGTGGTGGGTCGGTGGTGGAGGTAATGGTGGTGGGGTGGGGGGTTGTTGTTGGTGGTGGGTGGTGGTGGTGGTGGGGGCTGATTATGGTGGTGGTGGTGATGGAAGTGGTGGCTGTGGTGGTGGTGGTGATTTTGGGGGGGAAGGTGGTGGTTGGTGTGGTGTATTAGGGGGTGGTGGTGGGGGTGGTGGTGATGGTGGGGTTTGGGGATGGTGGTGGTGGTGGTGGTTGGGTTGGTGTTGGTGGTGGTAGTGGTGGTGGTAGTAGTGGTGGTGATGAGGGTGGTGGTGGTGGTGGTGGTGGTGGTGGTGAATGGTGGTGATGGTTGGTGGTAGTGGTGGTGGTCAATGGTGATGGTGGTGGTGGTGGTGGTGGTGGTGGTTATGGTGGTGGTGATTGTAGTGGTGGTGGTGTATTGGTGGTGGTGATGGTGGTGATGGTCGTGTGGTGGTGGTGGTGGTGGTGGTGAATGGGTGTGGTGGTGGTGGTGGTGGTGGTGAGTGGTTGTTGTGATGGTGGTGGTGGTGGTTAATGGTGGTGGTGGTGGTGGTGGGTGGTGTTGGTGGTGGTGGTGGTGGTGGTGTGGTGGTGGTGAATGGTGGGTGGTGGTGGTGGTGGTGTGGTGGTGAATGGTGGTGGTGGTGGTGGTGGTGGTGAATGGTGGTGGTGGTGGTGGTGGTGGTGGTGGTGGTGGTGGTGAATGCTGTGGTGGTGGTGGTGATGGTGGTGAGTGGTTGTGATTGTGGTGGTATTGGTTGTGGTGGTGGTGGTGGTTGTGGTGGTGGTGGTGAATGGTGGTGGTGTGATGGTGGTGGTGGTGGTGGTGGTGAATGGTGATGATGGTGGAGGTGGTGGTGGTGGTGGTAAATGGTGGTGGTGGTGGTGGTGGTGGTGAATGGTGGTGGTGGTGGTGGTGGTGGTGGTGGTGGTTGTGATTGTCGTGGTGGTGGTGGTGGTGGTGGTGGATGTGGTGGTGGTGGTGGTAATGGTGATGGTGGGTGGTGGTGGTGGTGGTGGTGGTTGTTGTGAATGGTGGTGGTGGTAGTGGTTGTGGTGTGTGTGAGTGGTGGTGGTGGTGGTGGTGGTGGTGGTGGTGAATGGTGGTGGTGTGGTGGTAGAGGTGGTGGGGTAGTGGTGGTGATGATGGGGTGGAGGTGGTGGTGGTGGTGGTGGTATGGTGGTTGGTTGTGGTTGTGGTGGTGGTGGTGGTTTGGAGGTGTGGTGGTGGTGGTGGTGGTGGTGGTGAATTTGGTGTGGTGGTGGTGTTGGTGATGGGGGTGGTGATGGTGGTGGTGGTGGTGGTGGTGGTGGTGGTGGTGGTGGTGATGAAGGTGGTGGTGGTGGGTGGTGGTTGTGGGGTAGGTGGTGCTGGTAGCGGTGGGAGTGGATGTGGTGGTGATGATGGGGGTGGTGGTGGGGGTGGTGGTGGTGGTGGTGGTGGTGGTGGTTGGGTGGTTGTAGTGGTGGCGGTGGAAGTGGTGGCTGTGGTGATGTGTGGTGGGGGTATTGGTGGTGGTGGTGAATGGTGGTGGTGGTGTCGTTGTGATGGCGGTGGTTGTGGGGTGGTGTAAGTGTGGTGGTGGGGTGTGGTGGTGGTGGAGGTGGTGGTGGTGAATGGTGGTGGTGGTTGTGGTGATGGTGGGTGAATGATGGTGGTGGTGGTGGTGGTGGTTGGTGGTGGTGTGGTGTGGGGGTGGTGGTGGTGGTGGTGGTGAGTGGTTGTGTGATGGTGGTGGTTGGGGGGTTAATGGTGGTGGTGGTTGGTGGTGGTGGTAGTGGTGGTGGTGGGGTTTGGGGGGTGGGTGGTGAATGGTGTGTGGTGGTGGGTGGTGTGGTGGTGGGTGGGAATGGTGGTGGTGGTGGTGGTGGTGGTGGTGAATGTGGTGGTGGTGGTGGTGGTGGTGGTGGTGGTGGTGATGGTGGGGTGGTGTGGTGGTGGTGGTGGGGGTTTAGTGGTGGTGATTGTGGTGGTGGTGGTTGTGGTGGTGGTGGTGGTTGTGGTGGTGGTGGTGAATGGTGGTGGTGGTGGTGGTGGTGGTGGTGATGTGGTGAATGGTGTGTGGTGTGGGGTGGTGGTGGTGGTGGTGTGAATGGTGGTGGTGTTGTGGTGGTGGTGGGTGGTGGTGGTGTGGTGGTGGTGGTGGTGGTGTGTTGTGGGGTGGTGGTTGTGGTTTGGTGGTGGTGGTGGTGGTGGTGGTGGTGGTAATGGTGAATGTGGTGGTGGTGTGGTGGTGGTGGTGGTGTGTGAATGGTGGTGGTGTGTGGTTGGTGGTGGGGTGGTGGTGGTGGTGGTGGTGGTGGTGGTGGTAGTGAATGGTGTGGTGGTGGTGGTGATGGTGGTGTAGTGGTGGTGATGTGGGGTGGGGTGGTGGTGGTGGTGGTGGTGGTTTGGTGGTGGTGGTTGTGGTGGTGGTGGTGGTGGTTTTGGTGGTGTGCTGGTGGTGGTGGTGGTGGTGGTGAATGGTGGTGGTGGTGGTGGTGTTGGTGGTGGTGGTGATGGTGGTGGTGGTGGTGGTGGTGGTGTGGTGTGGTTTGGGTGGTGTAGGTGGTGGTGGTGGTGGTGGTTGTGGGGTAGGTGGTTGTGGTAGCGGTGGTATTGGTGTGGTGGTGATGATGGTGGTGGTGGTGGGGGTGGTGGTGGTGGTGGTGTGGTGGTTTGGGGGTGGTGGTGGTGAGTGGTTGTGGTGGTGGCGGTGGAATGGTGGTGTGGTGGTGGTGGTGGTGGTGGTGTGGGTTTGGGGTGGTGGGGTGGTGGTTGTATGGGGGTGGTTGTGGTGGTGGTGTAATGTTGGTGGTGTGTGGTGGTGGTGGAGGTGGTTGGGGGTGAATGGTGGTGGGTTTGGTGGTGTGATGGTGGTGGTGAAGATGGTGGGTTGGTGGTGTCGGTGGTGGTGTGGTGGTGGTGATAGTGGTGGTGGGTAGTGGTGGTGGTGGTGAATGGGTGGTGGGTGGTGGTGGTGGTAATGTGGTGTGTGATGGGTTTGGGGGTGATGGTGGTGTGTTGGGGTTGGGGTGGTGGTGGTGGTGGTGGTGGTGGTGGTGGGGATGGTGGTGGTTGGGGTGGGGTGGGGGTCGTGGTGGTTGTGGTGGTGGTGTTGGAGGGTGTGACGATTTATGATGATGGGGTGGTGGGGATGGTGGTGATGGTGGTTTGGGTGGTGGTGTGGTGAGGTGGTGGTGTTTGGTGAAGGAAGTGGTGGCTGTGGTGGTGGTGGTGATGGTGGTGGGGATGGTTTTGGTTGTGGTGGTGGTGTTGGTGGTGGTGGTTTTGGTGGTGGTGGTAGGGGGAAGTGGGTGGTGGTAGGGTGGTGGGGTGGTAGTATGGTGGTGGTGGTGGTTTGGGGGTTTGGGGGGTTGTGGTGGTTGTTGTGATGTTTGGGGGTGGTGGTGGTGGTTGGTGGTGGTAGGTGGGTGGGTGATTGGGGTTTGGGGGTGGTGGTAGTATTTGGTGGTGGTAGTGGTGTGATGATGGTGGTGATGAATTGGGGTTGGTGGTTGGTGGGGGTGGTGGTGGTAGTGTAGTGGTGGTGGTGGGTGATGATGGTGGTGGTGGTGGTGATTGGGGGTGGGGGTGGTGGTGGTAGTGTGATGGTGGGGGGAGGTGGTGGTGGTGGTGGTGGTGGTCGTTGGTGGTGGTGGGAAATGGTGGCTGTGGTGGTGGTGGTTTGGGGGTGGTGGTGGTGGTGGTGGTGGTGGTGATGGTGGTGGTTTGGGGGGTAGTGTGATGGAGGTGGTAGGGGGGGTGGTGGAAGTGGTGGTGGTGGTGGTGGTGGTGGGGTGGTTTTGGTGGGGGTGGTGGTGGTGGTGGTGGTGGTGAATGGTGGTGGTGGAGTGGTGATGGTGGTGAGGTGGTGGTGAATGGTGTTTGGGGGTGGTGTGGTGGGTGGTGGTGAATGTTGGTGGTGTTGTGGGGGTGGTGGTGTGGTGGTGGTGATGGTGTAGGGTGGTGGTGTGGTGTAGTGGTGAAAAGTGTGGTGGTGGTGGTGTGGTGATGTGGTGGTGTCGGTGGTGGGTATGGTGGTGGTGGTGGGGGTTGTTGTTGGTGGTGGTGGTGTTGGTGGTGGTGGTGCTGATTATGGTGGTGGTGGTGATGGAAGTGGTGGCTGTGTGGTGGTGGTGATGGTGGTGGGGGTGGTGGTGGTTGTGGTGGTGGTGGTGAATGGTGGTGGTGGTGGTGGTGGTGGTGGTGGTGGTGGTGGTGGTGAATGGTGATGATGGTGGAGGGTGGTGTGGTGGTGGTAAATGGTGGTGGTGGTGGTGGTGGTGGTGAATGGTGGTGGTGGTGGTGGTGGTGGTGGTGAGTGGTTGTGATTGTTGTGGTGGTGGTTCTGGTGGTGGTGGTGGTGGTGGTGGTGGTGGTAATGGTGAATGGTGGTGGTGGTGGTGGTGGTGGTGGTTTTTGTGAATGGTGGTGGTGGTAGTGGTTGTGGTGGTGGTGAATGGTGGTGTGGTGGTGGTGGTGGTGTGGTGGTGGTGGTGTGGTGGTGGTGGTGGTAGAGGTGGTGGTGGGAGTGGTGGTGATGATGGGGGTGGAGGTGGTGGTGGTGGTGGTGGTGGTTAATGGTGATGGTGGTTGTGGTGGTGGTGGTGGTGGTGGTGTTGTGGTGGTGTAGGTGGTGGTGGTGGTGGTGGTGGTGAATGGTGGTAGTGGTGGTGGTGTGGTGAAAAGTGGTGGTGATGGTGGTGGTGGTGGTGGTGGTGGTGGTGGTGATGAAGGTGGTGGTGGTGGTGGTGGTTGTGGGGTAGGTGGTGCTGGTAGCGGTGGTAGTGGTAGTGGTTGTGATGATGGTGGTGGTGGTGGGGGTGGTGGTGGTGGTGGTGGTGGTGGTGGTGGTGGTTGTGGTGGTGGCGGTGGAAGTGGTGGCTGTGGTGATGGTGGTGGTGGTGGTGGTGGTGGTGGTGAATGGTGGTGGTCGTGCTCGTTGTGATGGCGGTGGTTGTGGTGGTGGTGTAAGTGTTGGTGGTGGTGGTGGTGGTGGAGGGTGGAGGTGGTGGTGGTGAATGGTGGTGGTGGTGATGGTGGTGGTGAATGATGGTGGTGGTGGTGGTGGTGGTGGTGGTGAATGGGTGTGGGTGGTGGTGGTGGTGAGTGGTTGTTGGTGATGGTGGTGGTGGTGGTTAATTGGTGGTGTTGGTGGTGGTGTTGGTGGTGGTGGTGTGGTGGTGGTTGTGGTGGTGAATGGTGATGGTGGTGGTGGTGGTGGTGTGTGGTGGTGGTGGTGGGGGTGGTGGTGATGATGGTGGTGGTGGTGGTGTGGTGGTGGTGGTGGTGGTAGTGAATGCTGTTGTTGGTGGTGGTAGTGAATGCTGTTGTTGGTGGTGGTGGTGGTGGTGAGTGGTTGTGATGTGGTGGTGGTGGTTGTGGTGGTGGTGGTGGTTGTGGTGGTGGTGGTGAATGGTGGTGGTGGTGGTGGTGGTGCTGGTGGTGGTGGTGAATGGTGATGATGGTGGAGGTGGTGGTGGTGGTGGTGGTCAATGGTGGTGGTGGTGGTGGTGGTGGTGAATGGTGGTGGTGGTGGTGGTGGTGGTGGTGAGTGGTTGTGATTGTGGTGGTGTGGTGTTTGTGGTGGTGGTGGTGGTGGTGGTGGTGGTGGTAATGGTGAATGGTGTGTGGTGGTGGTGGTGGTGGTGGTGGTTGTTGTGAATGGTGGTGGTGGGTGGTGGTTGGTGTGGTGGTGGTGAATGGTGGTGGTGGTGGTGGTGGTGTGGTGGTGGTGAATGGTGGTGGTGGTGGTGGTAGAGGTGGTGGTGGTAGTGGTGGTGATGATGGGGGTGGAGGTGGTGGTGGTGTGGTGGTGGGTGGTTAATGGTGGTGGGTGGTTGTGGTTGTGGTGGTGGTGGTGGTTGTGGTGGTGTAGGTGGTGGTGGTGGTGGTGGTGGTGAATGGTGGTGGTGGTGGTGGTGTTGGTGAATGGTGGTGGTGATGGTGGGTTTTGGTGGTGGTGGTGGTGGTGGTGGTGGTGGTGTTGGTGATGAAGGTGGTGGTGGTGGTGGTGGTTGGGGTAGGTGGTGTTGGTAGCGGTGTGTAGTGGTAGTGGTGGTGATGATGGTGGTGGTGGTGGTGGTGTGGTGGTGGTGGTGGTGGTGGTGGTGGTGGTGGTGGTGGTTGTGGTGGTGGCGGTGGAAGTGGTGGCTGTGGTGGTGGTGGTGGTGGTGGTGGTGGTGGTGGTGGTGAATGGTGATGGTGGTGCTCGTTGTTATGGCGGTGGTTGTTGTGGTGGTGTAAGTGTTGGTGGTGGTGGTGGTGGTGGTGGTGGTGGAGGTGGTGGTGGTGAATGGTGGTGGTGGTGGTGGTGTGGGGGTGGAGTGGTGGTGGTGAATGATGGTGGTGGTGGTGGTGGTGGTGGTAGGTGGGTGGTGGTGAATAGTGGTGGTGGTGGTAGTGGTGGTGGTGGTGAATGGGGGTGGTGGTGGTGGTGGTGGTAAATGATGGTGGTGGTGATGGCGGTCAATGGTGGTGGTGGTGGTGGTGGTGGTGGTGATAGTGGTGGTGGTGGTGGTGGTGGTGGGTGGTGGTGGTGGTGAATCGTTGTGGTGGTGGTGGTGGTGGTGAATGATGGTGGTGGTGGTGGTGGTGGTGGTGGGGGTGGTGGTGGTGGTGGGGGTGGTGGTGGTGGGGGTGGGGGTGGAGGTCGTGGTGGTTGTGGAGGTGGTGGTGGGGGTGGTGGTGGTGTTGGAGGTGGTGACGATGATGATGATGGTTGTGGTGGGGATGGTGGTGATGGTGGTTGTGGTGGTGGTGGTGGTGATGATGGTGGTGTTGGTGAAGGAAGTGGTGGCTGGTGGTGGTGGTGGTGATGGTGGTGGGGATGGTTTGGTTGTGGTGGTGGTGTTGGTGGTGGTGGTTGTGGTGGTGGTGGTGGTGTGGCGGTAAGGGGAGTGGTGGTGGTAGGGGTGGTGGTGGTAGTGGTGGTGGTGGTGGTGGTGGTGGTGGTGGTGGTTGTGGTTGGTGTGTGATGTGTGGTGGTGGTGGTGGTGGTGGTGGGGGTGGTGGGTTGGGTTGGTGGTGGTGGTAGTATTGGTGGTGGTAGTGGTGGTGATGATGGTGGTGGTGATTGGGGTGGTGGTGGTGGAGGTGGTGGTGGTAGTGGTAGTGGTGGTGGTGGTGATGATGGTGGTGGTGGTGGTGATGGGGGGGGGGTGGGGGTGGTAGTGATGATGGGGGGGGAGGTGGGGGTGGTGGTGGTGGTCGTGGTGGTGGTGGAAGTGGTGGCTTTTGGGGGGGTGGTGGTGGGAGGGTGGGGGTGGTGGTGGTGGAAAAGGTGGTGGGTGGTGGTAGTTGGATGGAGGTGGTAGTGGGTTTGGGGGTGGGAAATGTTGGTGGTGGTGGTGGGGGTGGTGCTGGTTTTGGGGGGTTTTGGTGGTGGTGTGGTGGTTGGGGGGGGAATGGTGGGGGTGGTGGGGGGAATGGTGGGGATGGTGGTGGTGAATGGGGTTTGGGGGGTTTGGTTTGTGGGGGGTTTGGGGGTGAATGTGGGGGTGTTTGGGGTGGGGTGGTGGGGTTTGGTTTGGGGGTGGTGATGGTGTAGGTTGGGGTGGGGGTGGTTTGGGAGTGATTGGGGAGGTGGTGGTGGTGGGGGTTAGTGGTTTAATAGTTGTGGGGTTTGGTGTTTGGGGAATGGTGGTGGTGTTTGGTGGGGGGAGGTAATGGTGGTGGTGGTTTTGGGGGGGGGTTGTTGTTGGTGGTGGTGGTTGGGGGGGGTGGGGCTGCTTTAATATTGGGGTGGTGGTGATGGGAAATGGGTGGCTGTGGTGGGGTGGGGATGGTGGGGGGGGGTGGTTGGGGGTTGTGGTGGTGGGGGTTTGTGGTGGTGGGGGGGGGTGGTGGTGATGATGGTTTGGTTGGTGGGGGGTGAGGGGGGGTTTGGGGGTGGTGGTAGTGTTTTTTGGTGGTAGTGGTTTTTGGTAGTGGTGGTGGTGGGGGGGGTGATGGTGTGGTGGGGGTTTTTTGGGGGGATGATGGGGGGGTGGTGGTGGTGGTGGAAAATGGTGGTGGGGCAGTATTTATGGTGGTAGTGGTGGTGATGATGGGGTTGGGGGTTTAGGGGGTGGTGGTTGTGGGGTGTTGGGGGGGGGGGGGGGGTGGTGGGGGGGTGGGGGTTTGGGGGTAGTGGGGTTTGGGGGTGATGATGGTGATGGGGGGGTGGTGGGGGTGGGTTTTGGTGGGGGTGTTGGTTTTGGGAGTGATGATTAGGTGGAGGAATTTGGGTTTTGGTGGGGTTTGGGGGGCGGGGGTTTGGGGGTGGAAGTTTGGGGGCTATGGTGGTGGGGTTTGGGGGTTTGGGGGGGTGGTGGTGTGGTTGGGGGTGGTGGTGGTGGTGGTGAAGGTGGGGGGGTGGGGAGTGGGGATGGGAAATTTTAGTGTGGTGGGGTGGTGGTGGTGGTGGTGTAGGGGTTTTTGGGGGTGGTGGTTTTTGGTTTTGGAGGTGGGGTGGAGGTGTTTAATGGTTGTGGTGGTGGTAGTTTTGGGGGTGGTGGTTTAATGGTTGTGGTGGTTTTGGGGGTGGTGGGGGTAATGGGTGGGGGTGGTGGTGAATGGTGGTGGTGGTGAGGGGGTGGGGTGGTGGTGGGGGGAATGGTGGTGTTGGGGGTGGTTTTAAAGGTGGTGGTGATGGTGATTGGGGTGGTGGGTTTTAAATGGTAGGGAGGTGGTGAAATGGTGGGGTGGTGGGGGTGTGGTGGTGGTGGTGGTGGTGGTGGTGGTGGGGGGTGGTGGTGTTTGGTGGTGGTTTTTGGTTTGGGGTGGTGAAGGTGGTTGTGGTGGTGGTGGGGGTTTTGTGGGAATTGGTGGTTTATGGTGGTGGTTTTTGGTGGTGTTTGGGGGTGGGGTGGTTTGGGGGTGATGAATTTTGGTGGTGGTGGTGGTGGTTGGGGGGGATGGTTTGGGGGTGTTGGTGGGAGTGGGAGTGGTGGGTGAGGGTGGTGGGGGGTGGGGGGGGTGCTGGTGGTGGTGGTGGTGGTTTTGGTGGTGGTTTGGGAGTTTTGGTGGGGGGGGAAAATGGTTGCTAGGTGGTGGATGTGGCAGAGTGGGGGTTGGGGGAATGGTGAAGGTGGTGGTTGTTGTGTAGCGTGGGGAAAAGGGGGCCGGAAAACCCGTTGTTCCGGTGAAACCGGTTTAGCGAGGTGTTTAAAAACCCGGGGGTTTTGGGCCCCCAAAACCCGGTTATCCACGGTAAATTTAAAGGGAAGGCGGGGGTGCTTGGGTCAGCAAAGGTTTTCAAAAGGTGCAGTATTTAGCATCCGCTAGGCGCAAATTTCTAGACACTCAAAACACTCGGGGCATTTGTCTTAGATAGATTAAAAACATTAAAAAAAATAACCCGCTCGCTAAAATCGCCCCTTCCCCTTATAAAAAAAGGGGCCTCGCATTGATATAGACATGTAAAAAATAAAATGATGTTACATCCTTTTTGGTTCTATTTCCGATTCTCAGGGTTCCAAACCTTACAAATTTCCTTAACAAGGTGAGGGTTTTAAAAGCCAAAATTATTGGGAACCGAAAAATTACAAATAGGGGGAAAAGATGAAAAAAACACATAAGTATCAATAAGCTAATAGGAATTTTTTCCCCGCCTCATTCCTGAATCAATGGTTAGGCTTATTTTTTTAAGCCCGAAAATAATTAGGGCACGTAGCGAAAAAGAGGGTTGAGAAAGGGGATTCTAAAGGGTTTGGAAAAATTTTAGGGAAACAGCTCGGGTGGGGGGTTTTAGGTTAAGTCGCTTGCGGGGGGGGTGATATTCCTCGCCCTTGGTAAAGGTATGTTATGGGAAATTTTTTGTTAAAATAGGAGGGAAGGGCATGACCTACTGGTGATTCCTTTTGTTGACTAGGAATAATAAAGTGTATTACTTAGGGTCCCAAGGTAGGATGCTGTTGGCGGACCAGGGGGCCAAGCGCTCACAAATTTGCAGAGGGGGCAACTACAACATGTCACAGCCAGCCGTGTGAGGACAAGGAGAAAGAAGGATATAGAAAAATAAGTGAGAGGGAAACAGTTGGAAGTGGGATAGACTACGTATACATTATATTAGAATAACGACTTGAGCATTACATGTGCGTATCGTTAAGGGATAACAGTGCGACTGAAGTTACCAGAGAGAGTAAACTATATTAGGATAACGACTTGAGCATTACCCATGCGTATCGTTAAAGGGGTAACAGTGCGACTGAAGTTACCAGAGATAGTACACTAGATCAGGATGACGACTTGAGCATTACATGTGCGTATCGTTAATGTGGTGACAGTGCAACCGAAGTTACCAAAGATAGTAAATTATATTAGGATAACGACTTGAGCATTTCGCGTGCGTATCGCTAGGAGGGAAGGAAGACTTAATATTAAGATAACTTGTGAATGTATAATAATTACCAAGTGAGACAGTAAAGAGTTAAATATATTATAATTAGAAATATATTAACGCGTTGTCATTCAGTTTCCAACCAGTACTTACATATTTTCTTAAATCTTTTATTTTTGTTCATTCATATATTTTTCCCACTTAATGTGGGTGGTGGCAGCACTACTCATGGTGAAAGAAGTGTAGATGGTCAAAATGACCACTATATAATGGTGACAGCGGTGGGATCCATTCGATGGATCCACGTACCCACGTGCTAACTAACGCCTTGTTAGTTGTTGGTTTTTTCAAGTGCCAGTTACCTAGTGATCACAAACTGTACAGTATGGTGTGTACAGAGTATAGGTGTACATATAGGTGTATAGAGTAGCGTTAGTGACTATGACTAGTTCGCTCAGGCTGGGGAGGTAGATGATACTAACGTAACAGTAGGCCCGGGTTACCCACATGCTAACATAGACGCTGATAAAGACATTAGTGATGGCCTGGAAAAGCCGAAGCGGAGTAGTAAAAGGGTGCAACATGAAACATGCCCACCCCAGACCCGCTGTTGAACATGAAAGTGATGTGGGTAGCGCGTATGCAGTGTGTTTATGGGTGATGTAGGATGCGTGAAGGTAGTGTGGATGTGGGTGATGTGACACTACATCCACGTGTGGATGCAGTGTGGAACGATGCCGAGTGGAAGTGGATAGTGATGTGTGTGGAAGTGGATGGATGATGAATGTGTGGATAGGGGGCTTGTATTCCACACTTAACACTAATGTAGGGCAGGATGTCATGTAAAAGGTGCGGTAAGGTTAGGTTACCGTACCTTACGGTTAGATTAACATTAGGATAGAGGTAACAGCTCATGTAGAACTAGACGCCCTACAAGTAAGCAACTTTACGGGTTGTCGTGGCAGTAATGGCCACCTTAGAAAATTTGCTTTAGAGTGGTAGTAATGGAGGAGGAATTTGTACACTAACACCATCTTGCGAGAGGAGGCCAGTGAAGAGATACCTGCTTATTATAATGACAGAAGTGTTCATCTCTCGTGAGAAAGAGATTAACTTTCACCACTTTCTCTCGTGAGAGAGAGAAAGAGAGAGAGATGAAGGTCCCCTAGAAAGAATGTAAAGGTTAAAATTCTTGCTTTAGAGGGTGCACACAGATTGCACTGAACACTAAACCCACTAGGTTGTCGTTAGACCCAAGGATGTGCTTGGCTCTGAGCTTTGCTCGATGGGTGATAGACGCAGGAGTATGTATGCCTCGCAAAGGAGGTGAGCCTTATCCCAAGTATTGAGGGTATGGAGTAAATCCAGTCGTGATTTCTCCCTACGCACCTACGCCCAGGATTGGTGGGGTAAAAGAAAATAACCATTACAGACTAGAGGGACGAGTCCAGTTGCGACTCTATAGGGCTTCGGCCTTGACAAATAAGAGAGGAAGTGAGAAGGTTCTCATTTCAAGGGAGTGAAAGCATTACATTAAATACGTATTCCCCACTGGTTAAATCTGCTCTTGGTGATGGAAGTGATAAGTTAAGAACACATACTATCTTCATTTGTTGTTAAATTTTGTGGAAGAATTGGAAAATGCAGGATGAGAAATATTTGTTTGTAAGTGATAGAAGATCCTAAGAAAATTTATATGAAATTATGTGTGATGTATATGATAATTTTTTTATATTTTTAGTTAGATATCCGGTAGGATGCTTGATGAAGGACTGAGGCATAAGGAATATTTTTTTGGGGGGAAGAAGCTATGTAACGCGAGAAATTACATTAATAGGGGAAGAAATGAAATAACACATAAGTATCAATAAGCTACCGAGGAATTTTCCTCCACGCCTCATTCCTGAATCACTGGTTAGGCTTATATTTTAAGCCAGTAGTAATTAGACACGTAGCGAAACGAGGTGAGAACGGGGATTCTAGGTTAGGATAATTTTAGAAGCAGCTCGACGTTCATTGAGTTAAGTCGCCTGTGGGGAGGTGATATTCTCGCCCTTGGTAAAGGTATGTTATGAAATGTTTGTTAACTAGAGATGTAGACATGACTTACTAGTGATTCCTTTTGTTGACTAGGACTCATAAAGTGTATTACTTAGGGTTCCAAGGTAGGATGCTGTTGGCGGACCAGGGGGCCAAGCGCTCACAAATTAGCAGAGGGGGCAACTACAACATGTCACAGCCAGCCGTGTGAGGACAAGGAGAAAGAAGGAAATAGAAAAATAAGTGAGAGGGAAACAGTTGGAAGTGGGATAGACTACGTATACATTATATTAGGATAACGACTTGAGCATTACATGTGCGTATCGTTAAGGGATAACAGTGCGACTGAAGTTACCAGAGATAGTAAACTATATTAGGATAACGACTTGAGCATTACGCATGAGTATCGTTAAAGGGGTAACAGTGCGACTGAAGTTACCAGAGATAGTACACTAGATCAGGATGACGTCTTGAGCATTACATGTGCGTATCGTTAATGTGGTGACAGTGCAACCGAAGTTACCAAGATAGTAAAACTATATTAGGATAACGACTTGAGCATTCGCGTGCGTATCGCTAGGAGGGAAGGAAGACTTAATATTAAGATAACTTGTGAATGTATAATAATTACCAAGTGAGACAGTAAAGAGTTAAATATATTATAATTAGAAATATATTTACGCGTTGTCATTCAGTTTCCAACCAGTACTTACATATTTTCTTAAATCTTTTATTTTTGTTCATTCATATATTTTTCCCACTTAATGTGGGTGGTGGCAGCGGAGTAACCAGGACTGTAGAGTACACTCCCAAGGTGGGCACTACATAATGGTGACAACGGTGTAGATGGTCATTTTGACCACTACAATAGCAAAGAGGAATGTTTGGTATAACAGGAGTAATGATATAAGGACAGTGCACTTAGGGTCATCAATAAACTGGTAAAATACTTTACAAAAAATCAAAATAGGGAGTTATTATAATAAAATGAACCAAAGTCTTTTTAAAAAGGTGTTAATTCCCTGCAAATATTAAGAAGTGCGTTTCCCCAAAACTTTTACCCGCGTAGCCCCACTTAATAACACAAAAAGTTTTTGGAGTGAAGAAAAAACACAGCGGGGCCTTGAGCCGTGAGTTTTTTGCATGGCAGTATTTTTTTTATTATTTATTTTTAAAAACCCTCCCTTCTTTAAACTTGGAGTAATGGGGGCTTGAAATGCCAAAAATCTGACTCCGTTTCTGTAATAAAAATTTTCACGTTTTAAGATATCCATGTTTGCTATTTCATTGCATTCAAGAGTAATTTTATTTTTTAATAATTCTCTAAGAAGTATAAGGGCTGCTATAAAACATTTTTTTACGGATTTACATTTTCTCAGCAAATAAAATATAGACCCCGGGTCTGTAAAAATAAATTTTCCTTTAAGTTTATGCATGTTGTTATTTCTTTTGCAATTGAGAGAAATGTATTTTTTTAATCCTTCTCAAAAGGGGGAAATAAAAATTCCTTCATTTAGAATGTATTTTTAAAAAATTAAAAATGTGCAAAAAAGAGTCCCAAATGGAAATAATTAATCCCCTTTTGCCCACGAGTGCCCTGTAGAAATTGGGCTCCCCTAAATTAATAGTTTTTTTTTTGGGGTTTTTTTAATATCCTTACATAGCAAAAATATTTCCAGGCAGACAAACTTGGCGAAATACCCTAGGGGCCTAAGGAAGATTCTTCGGCGGGGGCCAAAAAAATACAAACCTGCAACGGATGCTTTTTAAATTTAACTGGGAGTTAAAAGAGGAGATAATCTAAAGGTGCAGTGGGTTTTTTTATGTTAAAAAGGGAGGTCTCGAAGTGATTACAGTTATCCCTCAATTCAGAATTTAAAATTCCTCAAAAAAAAGGTTTAAATTTCCCCTTTGTACTGTCTTTCCTGCTTCTCAAACTAGGAGTACATTACTATACTATATATACTACAAAAAATTTCACTCACATTTTTTAACTTTGTTCACACTCGTGTCAAAAATTTTTCATAAGTAAAATTTTAAATTTAATTTAAAATATTATCCCCCTTTCCCCCGGGCTTTTTAGGAAATTCAAGAAGGAAATTGAATTTTAAAATTTTCCCTAAAAGGGGAGGCTAAAAAATTTATTAAGAATTAAAAAAAATCATGAAATATTAGCGGTAAGCAATTTAAAACTCTATAGAAAAAAAACTAAAAAATTAATTACTTGAAATTTTTTTCACCTGGCTATTAAAAGAAAAATAAAATGTGAAAATACATATCTCACCACTAAGTGTTTTTTTTATAAACGAGTGTTTTTTTTAAAGTATTCCTGTAAGGTCGCTAGATGTTATTTTACTCACTAACATTTGTAGTCGGGAACGGGCAGGCCCTTTCCGTCTGCTGAATCAGAAGGGGTTCCCAAGGGCGTTTTTCCGATAAAGGGGTTGTTGACAGACAGGCGGGGCCGCGCTGGGCCGGGGCGCTGCGACTGACGGGGATGGCTAAAGGGGACGGTGGCTGTAAGGCGGGCTGTTGAAAGGATTTTTGCGGGAGTTGGAATTTGGGAAAATTTAAAGAGTGGGCTAGTTGTCCCTCTCGTTCTTCTTCATGAAAAAACTTCAAATCATTCCTCCCGTCTGTGCCATGATAAAAACCCCTTGTAACGTCGTTCGTTTCGTTCTTGTCCTTTAAAAAAATCTGTAGTCCCAGAGCAATTAATGAAAGAAAATTTTGGGCCCTCCTGCCCTATATACAAAATTTTGGTAGTGGATGGAGCAGTGAGCAGGAGGAAGTGTGACTCGCTTCGCGAGTCGGGTTTTTTGGCCCGATGATTGAGCAATCTTCTCCCCTTTTTATCCCTCGTTTTGTCTCTCCCCCAAGGGCTTCCTTTATTTACTTGTTCATTGCTCAGGGTTATATTCCCCCTCTTCCCGGGGTTTTAAATTATTCATTTTTTTAAACGGTACTGTTTTAAAACTTTTGGTTTTGGTTTTTTATCCCAAGCTGTTCATCTTTTAAATGTTACCCTTTTTAAGAAACCTTTTATGTTAGGGGTTAACGGGTCACAGTTTTAAAATATCCCACCGTTTTCCCACCCATTTATGTTACCCTTATCTGTTGATTTTTATGGGAAACTGGGGTCAAACCCAAAGAAAGAATCCTTACAAAATGTTGGTGACACAGTAGGGGTTTATTTAATTTAAAAGCCAGGGAATTTTTAATGTTGTGACAAGGTTTCTCCCCCATCCCCAGGTGTGGGGTTCACACAGACCCCAAAAAAAAGGGGTGAGTGGTAGGAAACGCAAGGGTAAAACCCCCGCCCCCCTCTCGTTCTCCCCGCGCGGGCTCTCCGTCCGCCCCAGAAGGGGGGAGTTGATGGGTTTGGGTTTTACCCTCCCTTTTTGCGGAGGGGCCAAAATTTCGGGTAATTGAAAAAAAAGTGGTCGGCCCCCCGGGTTTTTTAAAAACTTGGAAAAAAGTTTCCAGAAAAATTTATCAGATTAAAATTACATTCTTGTCCCCCGTGAGTTTTTTTAAAATTTAAAAGCCCCCCAGTTCCCTTAAGTTAACCCCGGCCCCCAATTTAAAAATTCCAATGGCAAAAGCTCTTGAAAAAGGGAAAAAAAAAAAGGTTTTTGCAAGGTATACTTTCCCCCCGGGGGTGGGGTCACACACCGCCCAGGAAAGGGGGAGGGTTGGAGTAGGGAAGGGGCAAGGCTTTTTAAAGCGCCTCCTCTCGTTCTCGCGTTCTGTCCCCTCTGTCTTCTCTCGCTGGTTTTGCCGCATATAAAGGAAAATTGGGCCGGGAAATGCAGGTTCCGGGGACATGTCCCCAGACCTGTTGCACTCTCGTAAAACGTAATCATCCCTTTGGGGAGAACGCCCGAGATACACACACCAACTTGTTTCGTGCATTCCCCCGGGAAAAGGGCGAGGTTTTCTACCTCAGGAAAAGGTTTTTCAGCACTCCCGGGATCCGCTACAAGGGCACTCGACACTCGGGCATCCTGTCTTAGTATAGTTAGCAAAATAAAAATATAACCAGTACCTTTAAAAGTGGTTGTTTAATGGTGGTGTGGTGGTGGTGGTTTGGGAATGGTGGGGGTTTTTGGTGGAGTGGCTAAAGGTTTTGGGGGTGGGTGGTGGTGGTGGTGGGGGTGGTGGTGGTGGTGAATGGTGGTGGTGGGGAAAGGGGAAAGGTGGTTGGGAGTTTGGGGGGTTTTTGGTGATGAAAAGGTGGTGATAGTGGTGGTGGTGGGGGTTGGTGGTTTAAAAGGGGGGTGGGGGTGGTGGTGGTGGTGGTGTTTTGTGGGGGTGGTGGTGGGAATGGTGGGGGTGGGGGTGGGGTTGGGGGAGGTGGTTTTATGGGGGTGGTGAAAGGTGGTGGTTGTGGTTTGGGGGTGGTGGCAGTGAAAGGGGGTGGGGGATGGTGGTTTAATGATGGTGGTGGTGGTGGTTGGGTTTGGGGGTGGTTTGGGGGTGGTTTAACGGTGGCGGGGGGTGGTGGGGGTGGTGGTGAATGTGGTGGTGGTGGTGGTTTGGGGGTGAATAATTTGTGGTTTGGTTTGGGGATAGTTTTTGGGGGGGGGGCTGGGGGGGGTATTTTTGGTGGGGGTGATGGTGGGGGGGGGGGGGGGGGGGTGATAGGGGGTTGGGGGGTTGGTGGGGGGGGTGGGGGGTGATGATGGTGGTGGTGGTGGTGGGGGGTGGTGGGGGGGGTGGTGGTGGGGGTGGTGGGGGAGATGGTTTGGGGGTGGTAAGGGGAAATGGGGGTGTGGTGGGGGGGAGGTGTGGTGGTGGTGGTGTCGGTGGGGAATGGGGGTGGTTTTTGGTGAAAAAGGTGGGGGTGGTGGTGGTGGTGGTGGTGGTGGATGTGGGGTGGTGTGGGGGGTGGTGGTGGGGTTTTGGGGGTGGTGGTGGTGGGGATGGTGGGGGTGGTGGGGGGTGGTGGTGTGGGTGGTGGTGGTGGGAGTGGTTTGGGGGTGGTAGTGGTGGTGTGATGGGGGTGGTGGAGGTGGGGTTGGTGGTGGTGGTGGGGGTGGTGGTGGGGGTGGTGGGGGTGGTGGTGGTGATGTGATGGAATTTATAGTGGGGTGGGGGTTGTGGTGGTGGGGTGATGGGGGTGGTAGTGGTGTTGATTTATTTGTGGTGGTGTGATGGGGGTGGTTTTTGGGGGGTGGGGGTGGTTTGGGGGGGTGGTTTTTTGTGATGGGGGGGGGGGGTGGTGGTGGTGGTGGGTGGGAATGGGGTGGTTTGGGGGTTTTTGGTGAGGCGGGGGTAGTGGTGGTGGTGGAAGTGTTGGGAGGGGGGTGGAGGTGGTGGTGGTGGTGGTGGTGGGGGTGGTGGTGGTGGTGGGGGTGAATGGGGGTATGGGGGTGGTGGGAAAGGTTTGGGGTGGGGGGTTGGGAAAGGGGGGTGGTGGGTTGGTGGTGGGGGTGGTGGTTGGTGGTGGGGGTGGTGGGGGGTGATGGTGGGGAAAAGATGGTGGTTTGGGGGTGGTGGGGAATGGTGGTGGTGGTGGTTTTTGGTGGGGGTGGTGGTGGTGGTTGGGGGGTGGGGTGGGGGTGGGGAATGGTGAGATGCGGGTGGTGGTGGTGGGGTGTTTGGGAAAAAGGGGGGGGTTTGGGGGTGGGGTGGTGAAAGGTGGTGGTTGGGGGTTGGTGGTGGTGGGAATGATGGGGGGGGTGGTGGTGGTGGGGGGTGAGGTGGGGGTGTTAAATGGTGGTGGGGAATGGTGGTGGTGGTGGTGGGGGGTGGTGAATGGTGGTGGTGGTGGTGGTGGGGGTGAATGGCGGTGGTGGGGGTGGGGGTGGGGGTTGGGGGGGGCCCGGGGGTGGGGGGGGTTTGGGGTGGGGAAAGGTGGTGGTGGTGGTGGTGGGGGTGGTGAAAGGTGGTGGTTGGGGGTTGGGGAGTGGTTGTGGTGGGGGTGGTGGTGGTGCATGGGGGCTGGTTGGGGGTTGAGGTTTGGGGGGTGGTGGGGTGAATGGGGTGGGCGTGGTGGGTTTGGGGGTGGCAGTGATGGTGGTGGTGATGGTGGGAATGATGGTGGTGGTGGGGGGGTGGTGGTGGTGGTGGGTTTTTTGGTTTAAAGGTTTGGGGGTGGTGGTGGGGGTGGTGGGGAATGATGGGGGTGTTTGGGGTGGTGGTGGGAAAAAGGGGGGGGTGGTGATAGTGGTGGTGGGGGCGCGGTTTGGTAGTTGTGGTGGGGGGGATGGTGGGGGGGGGGGGGGGGTGGGTGGGGTGGTGGTGTTGGTGGTGGAGGTGGTTTTTGATGATGGTTTGGGGGTGGTGGTGGGTGGGGGGTTGGGGGGGGTGGTGGTGGTGGGGGTGGGGATGATTGGGGGTGGGGGGGTAAAGGGGAAATGGGGGCTGTGGTGGTGTAGGTTTGGGGGTGGTGGTGGTGGGCGGGGGGTGAATGGGGTGGTTTGTGGTGAATGGGGTTGGTGGTGGTGGTGGTGGTGGTTTGGGGGTGGGGTGGGGGTGGGGTGGTGGTGGTGGGGTGGTTGGGGATGGTGGTGGTGGTGGTGGTGGTGGTGTGGGGGGGGTGGTGGTGGTAGTGGTGGTGGGGTAGTGGGGGTTTTGATGGTGGTGGTTGGTGGGGTTTGGGGTTTGGGGTGGGGGTGGTGGTGGTGGTGGGGGTGGGGTGGGGATGAGATGAAAGATTATGTGGTGGGGGGGTTGTGGTGGTGGGGATTTATTGGGGGTTTGGGATGGTGTTGATGATAGTGGTGGTGAAGATGGTGGTGGGGGGTGGTGGTGGGGTGGTGGGGATGGTGGGGGCTGTGATCGTTTTGGGGGGGGGGGTGGTGGTGGTGAAAACTGGGGGTGGTGGGGCGTTGGGGATGGGGGTGGTAGTGGGGTGGGGGAAGTGTTGGGGATGGTGGGAGAGGTTTGGGGGTTGGGGGTGGTGGGGGTGGGGGTGGTGGTGGTGAAAGGGGGTTGGTGGTGGTGGTGGTGGTGGTGGTGGTGGGGAATGGGGGTATGGGGGGGGTGAAAAAGGGGTGCTGGTGGTGAATGGTGGTGGTGGGGGGTAGTGGTTTTGGGGGGTGGTGGTGGGGGCGGGGGGTGGGGTGATGGTTTTTTGGGGAATGATTGGGGGTGGTGGTGGTGGGGTGGGGGGGTGGTTGGTATTTTGGGGGGGGTGGTGGGTGGTGGTGGTGGTGGTGGTGGGGGTGGTGGTGGTGGTTGGGGTGGTGGGGGTGGGGTGGTTGGGGGTGTTGGTGGTTTGGGGTGGGGGTGGTGGTGGGGGTTTTAATGGGGTGGTGGTGGTGGTGTTGGTTTTTTGGGAAAGGGGTGGTGGTGGTGGGGTGGTGGTGAATGGTGATGGTGGTGGGGTGGTGGTGAAAGGTTGGGGGTGGGGGGTGGTGGGGGGTGGTGGTGGTGGTGGTAGTGGTGGGGGTGGTGGTGGTTTGGGGGTGGTGGAAAGGGGGGTTTGGGGGTGGTGGTGGTGGTGGTGGGAATGGTGATGGTAGTGGTTGGGGGTGGTGCTGGGGGGGGTTAGAAAGGTTGGAAGGTTTGGGGGGGGTGGTGGTGGTGGGGGTTTAATTGGGGGTTTGGGGGTGGTGGGGGTGGTGGGGGTGGTGAATAGTGGTTTGGGGGTGGGGGTGGGGGGTGGGTGGTGGTGGTGGTGGTGGTGGTGAAAGGGGGTGGTGTTGGTTGGGGGTGGTGGTGGAGGGGGGTGGTGGTGATGGTGGTGGGAAAGGTGGGATGGGGGTGATGGTGGTGGTGGGGGGAAAGGTGGTGGTGGTGGTGAATGGTGGTGGTTGGGGAATATTTGGGGGGGGTTTGGGGGTGGTGGTGGTGGGGGGAATGGGGGTGGGTGGTTAAATTGGGGGTGGTGGTGGTGGTGGTGGTGGTGGTGGTGGGGGGTGGTGAATGGTTTATGGTGGGTGGTGGTGGTGGTGGTGGTGGGGGTTAAATGGGAGCGGGGGGTGGTTTTTTTGGGGTGGGTGGTGGTGGTGGTGTTGGTGGTGGGGTGAATGGTGGTGGTGGGGGGTGGTGGTGGTGTTGAGGGGGGGGTGGTTTGTGGTGGTGGTGAATGGTGGGGGGTGGGGGTGGTGGGGGTTTAATGGTGGTGGGGGGTTTGGGGGTTGGGGGGGTGGTTTGGGGGGTGGTTTGGGGGGGTGGGTGGTGGTTTTGTCGGTGGTGGGGGGGGTTGGGGGGTGTGGGGTGGTGGTGGTGGTGGTGGTGGTGAATTTTGGGGCGGGGGGGGTGGTTTATTGGGTTTTGGTTGGGGGTTTGGGGGTGGTGCATGGTGCTGGGGGGTGGTGGAGGGGGGTGGTGGTGGGGGTGCATGGGGGTGGTGGTGGTGGGGTGGTGGTGGGGTGGTGGTGGTGGGGGTGGGGTGGGGGTGGGGGGTTTGGGGGTTTGGGGGTGGTGATTGGTGGGGGTGGTGGTGGTGGTTTTTGTGAAAGGTGGTTTTTGGTTTGGGGGTGGTGGTTTTGGTGGTGGTGGTTGGGGGGTTGGTTTGGGGGGTGGTGAAAGGGGTGGTTTGGGGGGTGGTGGTTTGGGGAATGGTGGGTGATGGTGGTGGGGGTGGTGGTGGTGGTGGGGGGGTGGGGGTGGTAGTGGTGGGGGTGGTGGGGGTGGTGGTGGGTGAATGAGTTGTTTGGGGGGGGGTGGTGGTGGTGGTGTGGGGGTGGGGGAGGTGGGGTTGGGGGGTTTTGGGGGTGGTGGGGGTGGTGGTGGGGGTGGTGGGGGGTGATGCTGATGATTGTGTTGTGGTGGGGGGTTTTGGTTTGGGGGTGTGATGGGTTGGTGTTTGGGGTTGATGTAAGTGGTGGGGATTTGGTGGTGGGGGTGGGGTGGAAAGGGGGTGGTGATGGTGGTTTGGGTGTGATCGTGGTGGTTGGGGGTGGGGTGGGGTGGGAAAGGGGGGGGTTTTGGGCGTGGGGATGGCCGGGGGTAGTGGTGGGGGGTGGAAGTGTTGGGGGTGGTGGTTTTAAAGGGGGTTGGGGGGGGTGGTGGTGGTGGTGGTGGTTTGGTTTAGGTGGTGGGGTGGTGGGGTGGTGGGGGTTGGGGGGAATGGGGGTAGTGGTGGTGGTTTAATGGGGGTTTCTGGTGGTGAAAGGGGGTGGGGGGTTTTAAGGGGGTGGTGGTGGTGGTGGGGTGGCGGTGGGGTGGTGATGGGGGTGAAAAGATGGGGGTGGTGGTGGTGGTGAATGGTGGGGGGTGGGGGTATTGGTGGGGGTGGTGGTGGTGGTGGTTGGGGGTGGTGGGGGTGGTTTGGGGGTGGTGGTGGGGGTGGTGGTGGGGGTTTGGGGGTTTGGGGGTGATTGGTTTGGGGGTGGTGGTGGGTTGGGTGGTTGTGAAAGGTGGTTTGGGGGTGGTGGTGGTGGTTGTGAAAGGGGGTTTGGGGGGGTGGGGTGGTGGGGGAAGGGGGTGGTGGTGGGGGTGGGTGAATGGTGGTTTTGGGGGGTTTGGGGGGGTGGTGGGGGTGGTTTGGGAGTGGTGGTGGGGGTGGGGGTGGTGGTGGTGAATGGTGGGGTGGTGGTGGGTGGTGTTTGGGGAAAAGGGGATGGTAGTGGGGGGGTGGTTTTTTTTTTTGGGGGGTTTTGAATTGGGTGATGGGGGTTTTGGGGGGGGTGGTGTTGGTGGGTGAATGGTGGGGGTGGTGGGGTGGGGGTGGTGGGGGTGAATGTGGTGGGGGGTGGGGGGTGGTGGGGGTGGGGGTGGTGGTGGTGGGGGTTGGGGGAAAGGTGGTGGGGGTTTGGGGGTGGTGGGGGTGGGGGGTGGTTGGGGGATGGTGGTGTGGTGGTGATGGGGGTGATTGGGTGGTGGTGGGGAAAGGTGGGGTGGTGGTGAAGGGGGTGGGGGTGAATATTGGGGGGTGGTGGTGGTGGGGGTGGTGGTGGTGAAAGGTGGTTTGGGGGTGGTTTGGTGGGGGTGGTGGTGGTGGTGGGTGGTGGTGGTGGTGGTGTGGTGATTGGGGGTGGTGGTGGTGGTGGTGGGGGTGGTAAAAAGGGGGGGTTTGGGGTTGGGTGGGGGGTGGGGGTGGTGGTGTTGGTGGTGGGGGTGTGGTGGTGGGGTGGTGGTGGTGGTGTTGTGGTGGGGGGTGGTGTTGGGTGGTGAAAGGTGTTTGGTTGGGGGGTTTGGGGGTGGTGAATGGTGGTGGTGGGTTTGGGGGTGGTGGTGAATGGTGGTGGTGGTGGTGGTGGTGGTGGTGGTGGTGGTGGTGTCGGTTTGGGGGTGGGGTGGGGGTGAAAAGGTGGTGGTGGTGGTGGTGGTGGGGGGTGAAAAGGGGGGTGGTGGTGGTGGTGAGTGGTTGGGTGGTGGGGGTTTGGGGGTGCATGGTGGGTGGGGGTGGTGGAGGGGGTGGTGGGTGGTGGTGCATGGTGGTGGTGGTGGTGGGGGTGGTGGTGGTGGTGGTGGTGGTGGTGGGGGGTGGGTTGGGGGGGTGTGGTGGTTTGGGGGGGTGGTGGTGATTGGTGGTGGTGGGGTGGGGGTGGTTGTGAATGGGGTGTTGGTTTGGGGGGGGTGGTTTTGAAAGGTGGGGGTGGTGGTGGTTTGGGGTTTGGGGGGAATGGTGTTTTTTGGGGGTGGTGGTTTGGGGGGGGAAAAAAAGGGGGGTGATGGGGGGGGTGGTGGTGGTGGGGGGTGTTGGTGGTGGTTTTGGGATTTTGGTGGTGGGGTGGTGGTGGGGGTGAATGGTTGTGGTGGTGGTGGTGGTGGGTAATTTGGGGGGGGGTTATGGTGGTGGGGGTTTGGTTTTCCCGGTGGGGGTTATGAAAGGGGGGGTGATGGTGGTGGTGGTGGTGGGGTGGTGGTGAATGGGAGTGGTGGTGGGGGTGGTGGTGGTGGTTTAGGTGGGGGTGGTTTGTTGGGGGGGTGATTGGTGGTGGTGGGGGGGTGGTGGTGGTGAAAGGTGGGGGTGGTGGGTTTGGTTTGGGGGTGGTTGGTGGTGGTTTTTTTTTGGTGGTTTTCGGGGGGGGTGGTGGTGGGGGGGAAAAGGGGGTGGTGGGGGGTGGTGGGGTGGTTTAATGGGGTGGTGGGGGGTTTGGGGATTGGTTGTGGTGGTGGTGGGGTTTGGGGGCATGGTGCTTGGTGGTGGTGGGGGGGTGGTGGTGGGGGGGCATGGTGGTGGTGGTGGTGAGGGGTGGTGGGGGTGGTGGTGGTGGTGGGGGTGGGGGTGGTGGTGGTGGTGGTGGTGGTTGGGGGTGGGGGGTGTTGGTGGTGGTGGGGGGTGGTGGTGGTTGTTTAAAGGTGGTGGTGGGGGGGGGGTGGTGGTGTTTTTGAATGGTGGTGGGGGGTTTTTGGTGGGGTGGGGGAATTTGGGGATGGTTTGGGGGTGGGGGGGTGGGGGTGGTGGGATTTGGGGGTGGGGTTTGGGGGTGGTGGTGGTGGTGGTGGTTGGGGGTAATGGTGGTGGTGGGTTGGGGGTGGTGGGGGGTGGGGCTGAATGGTGGGGGTTTGGGGGTGGTTGGTGGTGGGGAATTTGGGGAGGGAGGTTTGGTTTGGGGGTGGTTTTTTGTGGGGGGGTTAAAGAATTTTTTGGGGGGATGGGTTGGGTGGGGTGGTGAATGGTGGTGGGGGGTGGTGGTTTTGGGGATGGGGGTGGGTGAAGGGGGGTGGTGGTGGTTTGGGGGTTTGGGGGTGGTGGGGGGTGGTGGTGGTGGGGGTTAAATGGGGGTGGATGTTGGTTTGGGGGTGGTTTGGGGGAGGTTTGGGGGTGGTTTTAATTGGGGGGGAATTGGGGGTGGTGGTGGGGTTTTGGGGGTGGTGGTGGGGTGGGGTGGGAAAAGTGGTGGGTGGTGGTGTGGTGGGTTTGGGGTGGTGGTGGTGGTGTGGGTGGTGGTGGGGGGGGTGGTTGCCCGGTGGTGGTGTGGTGGTGGTGGTTTGGGGGTTTGGGGGGTGGTGGGGGGTGGTTTTTTTTGGTGGTGGGGGGTGGGGGGCGGTTGTGGTGAATGGTGGTGGTGTGGTGGTGGTGGTGGTGGGGTGGTGGGGTTTGGGCGGTGGTGAATTTGGTTTGGGGGTGGGGTGGTGGTGAATTTAAGATGGGTTTGGGGGTGGTGGTTGGTGGGGGGTGGTTTTTGGGTGTAAAGTGGGTTTTGGGGGTGGTTTTGTGTTTGGGGGTGGTTTTGGTGGTGTTTTCCGGTGGGTGGTGTGGGGTTGGGGTTTTTTGGGGGGTGGTGGTGGTGGTGGGTGGTGGTTGTGTGGTGGTGGTGGGTGGTTGGGGGGTGAATGGGGTTGGGGGTTTTTTGGGGGTGGTGGTGGGGGAAAGGTGAAGGTGGTGGTGGTTTTGGGTGGTGGTGATGGGGGCAAAAAGTGGTGCTGATGTGAAAGGGGGGGTGGTGGGGGGGGGGTGGCGGTGGGGGGGGGTGGGGGTTGTGGTTTGGGTTTTGGGGGTGGGTTTGGTTTTGGGGTGGTGGTTGATGGGGATGGTGAATGGTGGGGGTGGTGGGGGTGAGTGTGGTGGTTGTGGTGGTGGGGTGGTTTGGGGAGGGAAAGGGGGGTGATTTGGGGGTGGGGTGGTGGGGGGGTGGGGGTTTTGATGGTGGTGGTGGTGGTGGGGGGGGGGGGGGGGGGTCGGGGGTGGTGGTGGGGTGGTGGTGGGTTTGTGGTGGTGGGGGGGTCGTGGTGGGCCCTGGTGGGGTGGTGGGAATTGGAAATGGGTGGGGATGGGGTGGTGAATGGTTGGGGAAAAGGTGGTGCTGGTGATGGTTTTGGGGTTGGGGTGGTTTTGGGGGGTTGGTGGTGGTGGTGGTGGTGGTGGTGGTGGTGGTGGTCGTGGTGGTGAATGGTGGTGGTGGTGATGGTGGTGAATGGTGGTGGTGGTGATGGTGGTGAATGGTGGTGGTGTGGCGGAACTAAAATCAATAACAACACCCTAATTTTTGGTATGTTTTTTTGTGGTATTTTATTTTAACAAGCCGCCAATGTAAAATTTAATGCTCGTACCACCACCTCCACCACCACCATCACATAAACCACACCCAGCATGAGTCGTGAAGGACGTTCGAGGGATGAAAATGTGTACAATGATGACACTTACAGCAAAAATAGGCTACAAGCGCTATAGGCGCCAATGGAAAAAACAAAAAAAAAACAACAACTTGAGGCAAGCGAAGAAAAGATTGAATGGTCTGATTAGAAGAAAAAAACTAATTTTAAACCACAAAAATCAAAATGCTGGAGTTAAAAGATTTCTAACTTCTTGAAAAAACTAACCAAAATAAAATTCAAAACATTCTGAACTCATTAAGAATCTAGCTAAGAATCTGAACCAACATTAAGAATCATTAAGAATCAATTAAGACTCTAGATCAGTTTCCATTATTACCCTCGATTCTTAATGGGCTTCCCTGTTGCTGAGATTCTCAAGATTCACTGATCCTATAATATAGGATCAGTGATTATTATTACGGACACTTATACAAACTGGGGGGGAGGAGCGGTGCGTGGTTCTCCCTCAAGGGCGACGGCACTCCCTACCTGCAGCAGCGCGGGGCCAGATCTCGGGTGTGATGTAATACCTCGTAAATCATGCCACTCCTCCCCGCGTTGTAAAGTGTGCACGCCTTCCTTACCCCAGCACCAACCTCACATTTCTCTTCCCTACACTTGACTGCACTTGTTGCTTTACCTACATCCTCTAAGTTGTATTTTCTTTATTTCTTTTGTTATTTCTTTTCTTTATATTTTCTTACTCATATTCCTTACTTACTTTTCTTTTTTACTTCTTACTTACTTAATTTTTACTTTTCTTTTTCTTCTTATTTTCCCTTCCAAAAGAGTTATTAATATTGTGATTATTTTTTTTAAATAACTACTGTATTCCCACGACATAACAATCCAATTATTTCCATAACTCATTAACATCATCATTATCATTACCACCATAATTACTCGTACTTAGAGGACTTCGTCAAATGAATGCTTACTTAGTTTTCATTTTTCTTGTAATTATAATCACAGGACCAGTATATGCATGTATGTCTGTCTGTATGTACGTTTGTAGTTTTCTCTCAGCAACTTGTGTCCCCTCAACAGTGGATTCCCCTCGTGAACAACCCATCTTAAAACAGGTAGTCCGTCCCCTCGTCTTTTCCTCTTAACTAATTGATTTCCCCTCGCCCACCACATCCAACCCTCAATGGTTCAAACTCGTCTGCCTGTGTGACTACTTTCCACCATTATAGCTTCTACATATTAGAGGTAAAATAATAGCAAAGTTGAAGGCTCTTCCAAATGTTGTGGAGTAGGAGAAGGAGGAGGAAGATTAGGAGAAGGAGAAGAAGAAGGAGAAGGAGAAGGAGGAGGAGGAGGAGGAGGAGGAGGAGGAGGAAGGGATGAAAAATGTATGGCGTGCTGAGGGGAAGGAAAAGATGAGGAGAGTAGACGAAGGGGAGGAGGGGAGTAGGAGGAGGGAGGGAGGATAGGAGTGGAGTCTAGAGCAAGGATGAGAAACAGAAGAGGGGAAACTTGTGTATGCTTGTGGTGCAGGTATTGCACACTTCCCTCACCCCCCCCCCTTCTCCACCCTATGTTCCCCTCCTAACAGTTCATGGATCAGCCGCGGAAGTCTTTAATAAAAAAAAAACTCAAATAAAATAAAATCACAAGAAAAATGGAGTTCTAAGTAGCGTCCGTATTAACAAGTGTGTCCTTTTCTTTACTACGTGACGAAGAGGGAGAGAAGAGAGGGGTGAAACGGGCTGTATAGGTAGGTCTTCCTCCTCCTCCATATCTTATTACAATTACTACTACTACTATAGTCAATTCAAGAACGCTAGAGCCACATGCCCCTCCCACGAGGTGGAGCATGTCATATTCTGATTTCCTCTTGATTGGGTGATGGCGTGATGGAGGGTTTGCCGTCAAAATGTACACTAAACACTTCCCCACCCCTGTGGTTCCCTTCCCCACTCCCAGATAAAAGTCTGATCTCCCAGGCTCCCACATCCCTTTGTTAATCCCTTAATTTGTCCTTGACTCCTTTCTTTCTCCTCCTAGAAGAAAGGACTCCTGTCCTTTCTTCAACTTGTTTAGCTATAATGAGACACGCACGCACGCACGCACGCACGCGCGCGCACACACACACACACACACACACACACAGTTATATAAATAACAGAAGAAAAAAAAAATTATATCTACTTAATGACCTCGCTCCCCTAATTATTAGTCATTTTTAAAGCGTATGATGCAATTATGACACCAGGAAGAGGAGGAAGGAGAAAAATTATTGAATCATTGTTGTATTTCTTTCTCTCTCTCTCTCTCTCTCTCTCTCTCTCTCTCTCTCCTCCTTCTCTCTCTCTCTCTCTCCTCTCTCTCTCTCTCTCTCTCTCTCTCTCTCTCTCTCTCTCTCTCTCTCTCTCTCTCTCTCTCTCTCTCTCTCTCTCTCACGTCTATTCCGATGTGGTTAACTGCTATATCGCCTCAAGGCATGGCCGGTTAGGGAGCCTTAGGCCTGAGGTCATTAGCGCTGGGGGGACAGGTCAGGTTAAGGGTTTACTTGTTTCACCTCTAAAAGGTGACAGGCGCCCTCAGTTGACTCTCTTCACCTCCTCCCTCATTCAGAATTAACGAACCTTTATATATCCTCTCAATATCTCGTCTTCATGAAGAGTATCTGGCTTACTTTTGGTCCATGTGATAACACATTTACTAACGATGGTGAATCGAGGACTTGCATGCACTCAAAGCAAATATATGGTGTGTTTTTAAAGAAATACGAAAGGACTGTAGGATGCCCGATTTCCACTGAATTTTTTTCCCCAACCGCATAAGAGAGGCTCACAGCGATANGGAGGAGGAGGAGGAAAAAATGGAGGAGGTTGGAGGAGGGGGGGTGGAGGGGTTTTGGATGAAATAAAAGGGGGTTTGTGGATACGGTAGGGCCGGGTGGGATTTAAGGAGGTGGAGGATTTAAGGTATAGGAGTTTTACGGGGGAAAATCTGGGAGAGGAGGTGAGGAGAAGGGGGGGTAGAGGAGGATTTGTTACTCGAGGCGGAAGAAAGGGAAGAGGGGGCGAAGAGGAGGGAGAGGTGGAGGCAGGTGTGGGTGGGGTGGAGGAAGTAAATGGCAACAGCCTTCCGTAGACGTCATAACCTCACGGAGACTGTCATGACTCTTCTTAAGATCATTTTACAGTGCGGGGGTTTTCCCTTCTTGCTTGTTTGACAAGACACAAAGTCTACAGGCTGTGGAGTTGATGAAATTTTGTGGAGCGAACTTTCCACTGCCCCCCAGACACTTGCGTATAATGGAAGGCATGCGAAAAAAAAAATATTTATGCGCTGCGGAGATTTAAATAGATGTACGGCAATTTCGAATTACAAAAACTGAAAAACTTTTAAGACAATGATGTATATCCCGCTTATTTATATCTGTTGGAAGCGTGTGCTCTTCTCTCTCTCTTCTTTCTCTCTCTCTCTTCTCTCCCTCTCCCTCCCCCTCTCCCTCCCCCTCTCTCTCCCTCTCTCTCTCTCTCTCCCCTTCCCCCCCTCTCTCCCCTTTTCTCTCTCCCTCTCCTCCCTCTCTCTCTCTTCTCTCTCTCTCTCTCTCTCTCTCTCTCTCTCTCTCTCTCTCTCTCTCTCCTCTCTCTCTCTCTCTCTCTCTCTCTCTCTCTCTCTCTCTCCTCTCTCTTCCCTCTCTCTCTCTCTCTCCCCCTCCTCTCTCTCTCTCTCTTCTCTTCTCTCTTCTCTCTCCCCTCTCTCTCTCTCTCTTCTCTCTCTCTCCTCCTCTCTCTCTCTCTCCCCTCCCCCTCTCAGGATGGAAAGGAGGGACGTGGTTGAGCACAAATCGAAGGTCAAAGGTCAGTCCCTTGGGAATACTTTCTCAAAAACTGAGTGGAAATACCACACCTTGTACCAGTTTTAAGAATGCCACGAAATGCTATAGATAGAACTAAAAACAACGTTTACGTTATTTAAAAACAAGCACAAATAAATTACAAATTAGGACATAGACCGTGCAAGTTATAGAGAAATTGTTTTTACTCCCTATCAATGCGTTTCACTGTGTTTTCACTGTGGAATGTGTGTGTGTGTTAGTTGTAGTAATATATAAAGCTCGCTGTATTAAATGAAATGCAAGGTGTGTTACGACGGGAAGATCTCTAAAGAAAACTTACCGTGATTTTAACGACGTATTGGAGTTTTGCGCCGTGTGAGGTTTGGTATGTCCGAAGACCAGGATTTTCACTTCCTTCCGTGTTGGCGGCGAGAAGATGAATGAAAGAAAGAGGAAGATTAGGAGAAGGAGAAGGAGAAGGAGAAGGAGAAGGAGAAGGAGAAGAAGAAGGAGAAGGAGAAGGAGAAGGAGGAGGAGGAGGAGCAAGGGATGAAAAATGTATGGCGTGCTGAGGTGAAGGAAAAAATGAGGAGAGTAGACGAAGGGAAAGAGGGGAGCGGAGTAGTGGAGTCTAGAGCATACAGAAGAAAAACAGAAGAGGGGAAACTTGTGTATGCTTGTGACGCAGGCATTGCACACTTCCCCTCCCCCCTAACCCCCCCTCCGTCCTATATTCCCCTCTAACCATACCTGGATCAGAAACGGAAGTCTTAAAGTAATCGTCCAGAACCATTTTTTCTTTGCATAATTATGTTGAATGTTCATTCAAAATACCTAATCCACAAAAAATTATTCATTTCCACGCCTTATTTCCCTAGAAACATGACTTTTGTAAAAAGCGCGGGAAAAACAACAGCCCCGTTCCAGCCGTGGCGGGAAACTTGCTGGCGACGTCACACGAGTGAGCCTCCCAGCCCGGCCCTATAGAAATACAAGGAGACTCGGAAAAAAATGTAGTACTTGGGGAATTTTGGGTTTCTGTATATTTTTTTGCGATGTGGCATATACTTGCATCCTTCATGGATACAGCAAGAAAGCTGTGCCTTTGCAGAGAGCTTAGCACCGATTTCTGACCTATTTGACCATGATAATGTCTGTGCAGCGCCTGGCAGTGGCGGGTGAGAGGAGCGCGGCTAGACAATGTGCTTCACACCGCACTCCTCTCACCCGCCACTAACTGTCAGGCGCTGCACAAACATTATCATGGTCAAATAGGTCGAAAATGGGTGCTAAGCTCTCTGCAAAGGCACAGCTTTCTTGCTGTACCCATGAAGGATGCAAGTATATGCCACATCGCAAAAAAAAAATATCAGAAATACCCAAAATTCTCCAAGTAGCCTACTACATTTTTCTCCGAGTCTCCGTATATTTCTATAGGGCCGGGCTGGGAGGCTCACTCGTGTGAAGTTGCCGAGCCCGTGGTGCGTCGTCTGCTGTCCGCCAGTTGTTTTTTGAGAGCTCGGGGAATTTACAGATTTTGAATGCGGATCATTTAAAAACGGGTGACTGGATGCAAAAAGTGACAACATATTGTTGATATACTCGATCATGGCTATATTTTGACTGCATTAAATCAGGAATGATGAAATGGTCTGGACGATTACTTTAAAGAAAACAAACAAAGAAAATAAAATCAAAAGAAAAATGGAATTCTAAGTAGCGTCTGTATTAACAGGTGTGTCCTTGCCTTGACTACGTGACGAAGAGGGAGAGAAGAGAGGGGAGTCGGGGAGGCACACCTAGCGGCCTCTGGTATCCGTGAGGCGGCGAGGCAGGAGGGGGTCGCGGGAGCAGCCAGGGCGGAGTGTGTCCTGGGCCACTCTCACGGAAACACGTCGCGCCTCCCTCCCGCCGCCTGGCTCGCGTGGCTGTCTGTGCCTCGCCAGTGTGTCGCTGTCCACCAAGCCCTTCAGGGAGGAGCGAGGTGTGCGCTGTCCCGTGTGTGACGACCTGTGCTGGTGCCCTCAGGTGCTCAGGTGCTCTCTGGCCACTTGTTACGGTGCTGGTGACTGTTTTGACCCGCGTGTTGTAACCCGTTCAGGAAGGTTGATGCTCAGGTGAGATGAGGAACGGCAGATGCTGTTGTTAAGGTGATCTCTTATGTGGTGAAGGATTTCGAGTAATTGTTTGCGTTATAAACACTTTACGTGAGAGCTAACTGTGTGAGGGAAATTATAAAGGAAACAATACATTGAAGACGTACAATAGAGAGAAAAGAGAGTATAATAAAAGAAAGAGAGAGAAAACGAAGTACATTAGAAGAAAGAAATACATTAGTAAAAGTTATATCGGTGTGTTAGAAATATTTGATACGAGCGAGAGACCTTCACTTCCCACGATTACTTGATAGAATAGAAAAATATACATCCGCCTGGTGGGACAGAGGCAGGAAGGTGGCGAGAAGCCTGGTGGGCAGCAGTGCGGGCAAGGGACGGGCCGGGGTGTGGGTGCCCGCTGACCCGCCCCGCTACGAGATGCCCGTCGCAGGACCTGTACCGCGAGACACCACCATCGCCAGCCTCCCCCGCCACGCCGGACACCATTCTCGCGTGCAACACAGGTAAGTGGCCGCCCGTACACCCTCCCTGTGTCCCGTGGTGCCAGGGACTCACCACAACAACACCGACACCCATCACACACTGAACAACCACTACCCATGTTGATTACAGGGGATGAAATATAGATGAATAGGGTGACGCAAATGGATCTGAGTCTTTTCCAACAATAGAAGGAAATAAAAAAAGAAGGTTGTTGGGTCCGTCCACTCCAGTTGATTAAAAACGAATCTATTGAAATGTGCATGTGTTGAAGTGGATGCATCGTATGACAGGTGTGTCAGGGTGAAGAGGGGGAGGATAACACTGTGATGACAGGTGTGCCAGGGGGGAAGAGGGGGAGGATAACACTGCGATAACAGGTTTTTGTCAGGGTGAAGAGGGGGAGGATAACACTGCCCAAAGACAGGTGTGTCCGGGTGAAGAGGGGGGGAGGATAAAAACTGCAAAAGACAGTGTGCCAGGGTGAAGAGGGGGAGGATAACACTGCAATAACAGGTGTGCCAGGGTGAAGAGGGGGAGGATAACACTGCAATGACAGGTGTGCCAGGGTGAAGAGGGGGAGGATAACACTGCAATGACAGGTGTGTCAGGGTGAAGAGGGGGAGGATAACATTGCGATAACAGGTGTGCCAGGGTGAAGAGGGGGAGAATAACACTGCAATGACAGGTGTGTCAGGGTGAAAAGGGGGAGGATAACACTGCGATAACAGGTGTGCCAGGGTGAAGAGGGGGAGGATAACACTGCGATAACATGATAGCCAGAGACATGAGGCGCCTCTGGCTGTCCATGAAGGCACACAAGAGCACGCAGGCGAGACACACAACCACAGATCACGAGAATGACCTCGATAAACCGAAACCTTTTGGCCGGACAATCGACTCTGATGTCCAATACCTTCGAAGGAACAGTTTTCAGAGCAAATTTCACGGTCTCTTACCTGACAAAGAAGTCGATTTTCCCGGCGGGTCCGCAGAGAGACGCCTTGCTGTCTTGTCTTGGTGTGAGATAAACATGATCCAACTTGTACTGTCATTCCTTTGAGTGTCAAAATAATATCCACGAATGAGTTCAATCGAAAATTTGAAGAAAGTGAGGTAAGTGAAGACAATTTTTTTTATTTACAGTTTCTTTGGGACAGTAGCTAACGGACTTGTTTAAATTTGTTTTTATTTTGCCTTATTTTGCCCTTGGTCAGTCCCTTATGATGTAAAAAAATAGTTCTGAAGTCACATATTGTCACACTCAGTCATTTATCCCTGCACTGAGATTACTGAGGCAAATGGGCTTATGTATTACGATAGCACACAAAAGAATCTTTCTCCATAGTTTAAGAGAAGCAAAGAAAAGGACAAAGAGAATGGATGTGTGGTATTACTCACTAACACATTGTCTGACCAAGAAACAGGCAACAAAATGAACAGATAAAATGTCTTTTGTCACTGGTTGTCTTGAATTTCAGCGTCTCTCCTCAATTTTTTTTTATTGTGGTAAATGGGTCCTCGTGTTCCATACTGTTACATACTTGGGGTTTTTTTTCATATCATATTTTAATAGAAAACAAACAATACGTGTCTGTCATCCAGGAGCGTCGTGAATCTGTGTTTGCTTCCTTCTATATAGTTGTCTTGAGGCGAACACACTCAATAGTACTTGAAAACATACACACAACACACACACACACACACACACAAAGTTTTTCCATCCTTTGAGCTAGATTAGACGGCCAAGTAAATACCCGACACAAAACCAAGTGAAAGTCACACTGGAAAGTATAAACAAAGAAAAAAGAAAAGAAACAGTAGGCGCTTTAGAAACTTTGAACAAAAACAAATAAGAGAATATAAACTTTGAAAGAAACATTCTGAAAAGTGATTTTTTACTCCAATATTTGAAGAGAGAGAGAGAGAGAGAGCACGTGTGTCTCTTGATTAAAGGTCTTGTAGGTTATTTATAGCATAGGGATGGATTAGTTTCTTCTTCGTTTGATCGCCTTTCACTTCAATGTCTCCCTCCTCCTCCTCCTCCTCCTCCTCCTCCCTTTCCCCCTCTTCCCCTTCCTCCTCCTCCCCCTCCTCCCCCCCTCTTCCTCCCCCCTACCTCCTCCTCCCCCTCCCCCTCCACCCCCCCCTCCCCTCTTTCACCCTTGTAAACAGGGCGCAGACGCCTTGTAAAGAACACTCCCCGTCACTACCTATCAATTCGAAATCTTTGCCAAAAGGTCAGTAAAAAGGACGTAAAACTGACGGGACTCTCTTTCGTGTCAGCTATGGAATTCCTGTGGTCGTGATCCCCAACACAGAAAGAGGCACGCTTTCCAGGAGCGCCCCGGGACAACAAACAGAAGCCTCATGTTTTAAACAAATGACGCCGACCAAACACCCTGATCATTATTCACGGGGGAAACAAATGACGAAAAACAAACCGATCAAGGCCCTCCTTACTAAAATCGCAAGATATAAACAAATATAAATTAAAATCTAAAAAATCATCGTATCTGGTATTCTTCCAGATCGCGGAAAACCTTCTACAACCAGGCCCTTCACACAAAAAATCGTCTCGCAAATCTCTGTAAAGAAAAAGAGTTAATTAAAATTTTAGGGGACCTTTTTAAAACCCAACCATTCTCTTCCGAAACGATGGTCTCCATTTAAATTCAGTTGTTTCTGCCGACTCGGTGGGCTACTAAATGCCCGGGGGTAACAAACTACAAAAAAAAAACTCCCAGCAGGTAGGGGTTTCCGAAAACAACCAAATTCTATTCCCGAAATATAAGTTCTCTTCGCCAAAAGAAAACCAAAATTTAGTTCCCCAAACCCCCCAACTACCCATCCCGATATTAAAGCTTGTTATTTTAATGCCCGTAGTATACGAACAAATTTCATGATTTAAGGCCTATTTTTTATTAAAAAAAGAACAATACGACATCATCGGAATTTCAGAGTCATGGAAATAGAAAAATAGAGTTTATTGGCTAAATTTTGGCGATACAGGGTATAACTTATTAAATTTTTCAGAAAGACTCGAAGAGCGGGAGGTGTTTTTATATTAAAGTCCTGCCTTCCCCCCTTTGTATATCAAAACCAAAACTGAAAACAGTAATGTAATTTTGTTAAACTAAATCGTCTTTCCCTAAAAAAGTGTAATTGGCCTTTTTTATCGCCCTCCACTAAAACAAAAAAACTGACAAGAACTATGAACAAATTTTGGGAAATTAGTTCTCGAACGAAAGCGTAATATTCGGTGTTTTTAAATTTTCCCCGTTACTATTTGGGGCGCCTCGCTTAAAAAACCCATTCGGGGGGAAAACTCTCTATTCAAATCTCCAAAGAAAGTGCTTTATAAAAACCACGTGGATCTCCAACGAGGGGCAAAATATTCTAGATCTTATTTTCAAAACTAACGAAAATCTTGTCAGTAACGTTAACGTGGGGATCCGAATTTAGTAGCAGTGCCCACCGGGCGTTTATTTTCAGTTTTAAACTCTTAAGACAACGAAGTCAAAAGTAAAGAAAATTTTCTTGATTACAAAAGGGCAGACTTCAAAAAAACAAAAAAGATTTTAACGAACACCGATTGGAATTTATCTCGAAAGTAACGACAAAAATGTAGCATGGTAAATTCCCCGGGTAAGTTTTAAATTTAGCAATCAATCCTAAATACCGAGGGCGATTGGGCGATCTTTCAAACTTTAAAACCGAATGGGGACCCGCAAAATAAAGGACAGCCTTGCAGCTAAAAAGCGTCATATAAAAAACACAAAAAAACAAAAATAAAAGACGAAAAACCGTCAACAAATTTAACGAAAACAAAAAACTCATTAAGCGAGCAAAAAAAATTTTGAATGTATTCCCGAAATGGAAAATCAACCCTAAAAAATTCTACAGCTATGTTAAAAGGGAAAAAAAGTAATACGTCCCCCATAGGACCGGGAAAATGGAAAATGGCAAAAACCCCCCAAAAAATGAGTATCTAGGGGGATCTCTAAATAACTTTTTGCATCAGTCTTCCAGTGGAAAACACCAAAAATAAACCCACCCAAAAACCCGAAAAAAGGATTCCCTCACTCTTTAAAACCTTTCAGAATTTGACTTTTTCTCGCAAAAAATAACATAAATAAAAAAAGGCGCCGGGTCCTGACAAAATTTCGCCACGCTATTAAAGAGCAAAAAACGAAATAGAAAAAACCATTTCCTCTTTTTAATAATTTTTTTACTCCCGGAAATGTCCCGTGCGAATGGAAACTCAAATGTCACACCCATATTTAAAAAGGAAGCAAGTCCACCCTAAACTATCCCCATCATTTTACTCAGTTTTGCTAAAAAATTAAAGGGAATCCATCATAAGAGCAAAATCGTTTAAGTTTTAGAAAAAATACATAATAAAGGGATTCGCAGCAGGGTTCGAAAAAAAAACGCTCATGCCCCCAAAACTTACTTTTTTTTTTACAATAGGGTATTCAAATGTACGAAAAACACGGGGGCAGTAGACGTTTTTACCTCGATTTTCAAAAGCTTTTTCGACAAAGTTCCTCATAAGCGTCTCATTAGCAAGTAAAAACTATGGGATAACAGGCCATTTTCAAATTGGATAGAAAACTGGCTGTCAAAACGAAACAAAAGGGGGGTAATAAATGGAAATTCTTCTGACTGGACCCGTGTAAATAGTGTGTTCCTCAAGGATCAGTTCTCGGACCTATCCTGTTTTTTAAAAACAAAATGACATTGACGGGAATCACTCAGATTCGAAATTTTCTGATGACAAACAAATCAAAACATAGCCTCTACAGAATCTCACGCCAACTCATACAAAAAGACTTAAAAAAGCTAACAAATGGGAAAAAAATGGCAAATGAATTTCAACCTTGACAAATGTCAGTACTACTATCGGTAATAACAACCCTCATAAAGTTACTGTGAAAGATTTCCACTAACAAGTGTTGATAAGAAAAATTTAGGCGTTATATCTCGAAAGATCTCAAAACCCAAAAACCAATTATAGAGGGGTAAAAACTCAAAAAAATTGGGTTTGGGTTTATTGGCGAACTTTCAGTTTCAAATCTGAAAAAATTAACTCACTCTTTTTTTCTCGTTGTTCGCCCCCCCTAGAATACTGTGTCGTTCTGGGCACCTTTTTATAAAAAAAGGGCATAGATAAAACTAGAAAAAAAAACACGCAGAGTAAACCAAAAAGAACCTAATTGCGAAAAAAATCGTACAAAAAACGCTCAAAAAACTTAACTTTTTCCCACTAACAAAACGAAGGATAAGAGGTGACCTCATCGAAGTATTTAAAATCTTCAATGGTTTCGAAGTATTTCCCAAAATCTTTTTACGTAGACCGAAGCTCATAGAAAAAAAAACGGGTTTAAAAAAGCAGGAACGGTTTTAACGAACGAAGCAAAGTATTCTTTACAAACCGTGTTGTAAACGTATGGAATGGTTTCCGTCAGACGTAGTAAACTCAAATACAATAGAATCATTTAAAATCCCTCGATAAATTTCATTCAAAACCCCGGGTTTTCACTGTTTATCTCGATAATAAATTTTCTCGCGGGGCCCCTGAAAATTACTCTCATTGCGTAAAAAGATTGCGGTCGCGTCTACACAACCCCCCACACGTCTCAACAGCCCCGATAAACGGGCACTACTAAACTTTTGACCTGTGACGGGCTTGGTTCAAAATAGGCCCTGTCAGTTAGTGCCACCATCGGGATTTTATACAGGGTCCTGTGCGGGGGCATTTAAGTGCAGCTCCTACTTGGGAAAATGCACTACCGCTGGATTGAACGGGGCTGGGGGCCCGATTTACTGCTGCCTCCAAGAAAGCGCCAGGCAAGGCTCCCCCAACCCCCCTGAACTTCCACACTGAGCCTACACCAACACTCTTTGACCTCATAACACACCCAGATAGGCCCCGAGTTAACGGTTTTCCACTACTACCTCGCCCGGCGGGGGGTGGTTCAGTTATGTCCTGACATTGTGACCCACATCGGGGTTTAAGGTACCAGGGTCCCTGGGGCAGGGGGCATTTAAATGTACGGCGTCCTACATGGAAAAATACACAATCCGCAGTGATTGAAAAGGAGCTGGGGCCTGTTGACGCTGCCTCCCAAAAAAGCGCCAGGCAAACGCCGCCCACCCCTTGACCCCACCTGTGTTCACACCATTCAAAACACACATAACATACCTATCTTCAAGCACTAAACTACCCCCACAAAATAGTAGTAGTTAGCCATAGATTTCAGCTTTCAACTTTCCCCACAAAAATTTCCCTGCAGTTTTTCTAAGTTAAAAAAAAAAAAAAAAAAAAAAAAAAATTTAAAAATTTTTTAAAAAAAATTATGGTTTTATTAAAAACTCTTTTGGCCTTTGGTTGTTGCTTTTTGTTTTCCTTTTACCTTTGTATATTCCTCTTCCTCCTGTTACCTGGCTGGGCGGGGGGAGGGAGGGGGAGAGGGGGGGAGGGAGGGGGAAGCATTGAAAAGCGTGTATTGCATCTCATTTAGACCACAAACTTTGCATCATTCCACTCGCATTTTTTCCCCCGGTATGTAATGACAAAACCAAAACGATCATAAAAATAAAAAAAAAAGGGGGGGGTTCTGAGCGTCAACCGCAAATACTTTTTATGGGGTTCGGTTTTTTAAGGGGGGAAAGTACTTAAAAAACACACAAAAAAACACTTCTAAACACACCACACACACAACCTTCTAAAACACACACCCCCACACACAACACTTTTAAAAAAAACCCAACACACACAAAAACCCCCCTTATATAAAAACCCCACACACAAAAACCCCTAAAAAACACACAACACACAACCTTCTAAAAAAACCCCACACAAAAAAAAAACTTCTAAAAAACACACAAACACACGCACACAAACCCACTTATATAACACACACACACAAAACCTGCTATAACACACACAAAAAACACAAATCAAAAGAAATAATAAGACTGAGGCTTGTTTGAAGGTAATAGTGGAACAACAGAAAATCAATACGACGGCACCTTTTCCCGCTGCGTGCTGGGGGTAAACAGGTCAAGGGAAAAAGGGGAGACGCGCCACGGGCGGGAGCGTGGAAAGGGGCCCCCGACGTCACCGCCGCGCGTGTAATTATAACATCATGTCCTTATGCTAGCAATACCAATGTTCTTATTCCCCATGATGTAATTCAATGGAAGAAAAAGTGGTAATATTGACTCTAAATCACTCGCATTTACGTTACCAATGACACTTCCATCACATAAGATAAAGCAAATCAGGTGTAGAAGAAACAAGAACATGAGTCTCAACATTTTAGCCATGTACTGTATACTATATACCATAGAGTAGAGTTCTCTATGCATGTATATAACTTGTATTTTTTTCTCTTTCCTCCACGCGAGGTTCCACAATCGAATTCAGGATTTTAATAGCCATAACCATTATCGATGCATAGTCTCTCACATGGATGGCGTTTTTGCAAGACTGTTAGTAATTTTGAGGCCTGGCTCCCGTGTTGACTATTTGCCTGTTCTGATGAAAGACCTCGACACCCCAACACCTCCCCCCCATCCATGACCTCCCACCACCAACATTACTATCACTACCATCATCTACCACTACATCATATACCATCACATCACTTTCGCAGTGAACACTATTTGCAGCACGTGTGTTCCGATACAAAAACATACAAGGCAGCCTTTTTTTGGTGTGTGTTTCTTCCTGGTCTTGTTAAAATATTCCTTTTGTGTTAATAATATTTTGCTTCTTCATGTTCCTCTTGTTAAAATACTCCTCATGCCTTTTTGTGTGTATTTCTTCGTGTTCCTCTTGTTGAAATACTCCTCATGTCTTTTATTGTGTGTTTCTTCGTGTTCCTCTTGTTAAAATACTCTTCATGTCTTTTTTTTGTGTTTCTTCGTATTCCTCTTGTTAAAATACTCTAAATGCCTTTTTTGTGTATTTCTTCGTGTTCCTCTTGTTAAAATACTCTTCATTTTTTTTGTGTGTGTTTCTTCGTGTTCCTCTTGTTAAAATACTCTTCATGTCTATGTTGTGTGTTTCTTCGTGTTCCTCTTGTTGAAATATTCCTCATGTCTTTTATTGTGTGTTTCTTCGTGTTCCTCTTGTTAAAATACTCTTCATGTCTTTTTTGTGTTTTTTTTCGTGTTTCTCTTGTTAAAATACTCTTCATGTCTTTTTGTGTGTGTTTCTTCGTGTTCCTCTTGTTAAAATACTCTTCATGTCTTTTTTGTGTGTTTCTTCGTGTTCCTCTTGTTAAAATACTCTTCATGTCTATTTTGTGTGTTTTTTTCGTGTTCCTCTTGTTAAAATACTCTTCATGTCTTTTTTGTGCGTTTCTTCGTGTTCCTCTTGTTAAAATTCTCTTCATGTCTTTTTTGTGCGTTTCTTCGTGTTCCTCTTGTTAAAATTCTCCTCCTGTGTCGGGTTTGCAATGGCGCTGCAGTGGGATAGAGAAGCGGCAAAGGTGTCGAAAATAACGTCATAAAACCCCTCACCTGCCTGTCACGTCGGTCACCTGGGACACACCTGACACTTATCACAGGTGAGAGGTGACGCCGCACACCTGAAACTTATCACAGGTGAGAGGTGACGCCGCACACCTGACATGCAAGTTATGTTCATGGCGAGATAGAAAAAGGAATGAATAACGGAATCTAAAAGCAAGAATGAGGCCGTGCAGGCGGCTTGGGTCCGTGTGTGAGTGTGCTCTTTAGATTTCCTGCTGACGTGAGACTTACTATTACGGCCAGGTGTTTAGGCCCTTGTGAATTACGCTGGAAATTACCTCACTTAACGATAACCATTAACACCTGTCCACCTTCACATTTTTCTCTCGCCCTTACTCTCTCTTCCCTTCCTCCTACACTTACTCTCATTTCCTTGCGCGCTCCGCCTTCTCAGATGTCTTCTTTCCTTCTTTGTTTTTATCTTTGTCTTGCTTGATCTTTCTGTGAGTGATTGCCCCCCCCCCCCTTCTCTCCTCTCTCTCTCTCTCTCTCTCTCTCTCTCTCCTCCTCTCTCTCTCCTCTCATCTCTCTTCTCTCTCTCTCTCTCTCTCTCTCTCTCTCTCTCTCTCTCTCTCTCTCTCTCTCTCTCTTTGTTCTCTCATTGTTTCATCTTTTCTCTACTTCACTTTCCCAACACAACATTACTATTCCATGTTCCTTTCTCTTCTCACCTCGTCTTTAAATTTTCATCTTATTCTTTCCATTATATATTACCTGTTTTTTTTATTCTTAACCATAAATTCACTTTCCTACTGAATTCTCTCTTTTCCTTCCTTCCTCTCCACCCTTCATTTATATTGCATTGACGTCCGTGCGCCCTCCCAGGCGTGTCGTCACCCTGCCTTTATCCCTTCATCCCTCCCTCATACCGCACGCTTCTTGCTCCTCCCCGATGGTTCACTTCTTCAGTTTTACGCGTCAATACCTGAACAACAACAACAACAATACGGGGAATTTCCAGCGTTAGGTGTAGAGTTCGTCCCGACAACATCATAACATCGAACGTAGGAAAGTAACTAGGAAAGAAAGTATTGGAACCTAACCTTACCTAACCTTACTACCTAACCTAACGTGACCTGACCTAACTTAACCTTTCTTCTATTACTTTTTTCTTCATACTAACCAAACAAGACATCAAGCTAAACTTAACCTAACCTTAACCAAGCCACCTAATCTAACTTCTGCTCTGTTGTTATTATTCTTGATACTTTTATTTCTGGTTATCTTGCCACTACTACCCTCTGAGGTGTTATATATCGGCTCGTAACTTTAGAAGCGAGGGTAGAGTACATACGGCAGCCTTAGATATGGCTGACAAAACGTCGGCGGTGGTTGAATGGTCCAGGGAGGAAAATATCCTACACTCTGTTGAATAGAATGGCAAGCGAGGTCGCGTTCCCATCTCTCGTCTTTCCACGGAACAGTATTCAAGTCCAACATAATGGTGGAACTCTTACTTCGAGGCAAGGAGAGTAAGAGGAAAAGATAAACACTTAATACCCTACATTTTCTTCCTGTCCTGTACTGCTCCGGAATACGAGAGAAGAGAAAGAAGCAGTGGAAGAGGAGGAGGAGGAGGAGGAGGAGGAGGAGGAGGAAGAAGAGGAATACAAAGGAAACACAAACAGCAACAGACCGATAGGTCCTTACAAGGCTGTTTGCTTTAACTACACTACACTAACTAGATAATAAGAGAGAAAGGATAGGAAGTAGAAGGCTCCTCCCCACCCACCCATCCCTCCAGCCGAAGCTCCGAAAGAAGTGTACCAATTTAAAAAAAAATCA
>JACEEZ010003762.1:0-28164 GCA_016584305.1 Chionoecetes opilio | reverse complement strand
GTTCCATACTGTAATTGTTACTACTACTACTACTACTACTATACTACTACTACTACTACTTTCCTCTACTACTACTGCTTCCTCTACTACTAATACTACTTCTACTATGACATGCTATACTGACCTAATACTGTGACATTGTTACTACTACTATCTACTACAACTACTACAACTACTACTACTACTTCCTCTACTATTACTGCTTCCTCTACTACTACTGCTTCTACTACTAATAATGATAATACTATGACATTGTTACTGCTACTACTACTACTACTACTACACTACTACAACTACTACTTCCTCTACTACTACTGCTTCCTCTACTACTACTGCTACTACTGCTACTACTACTACTACTGCTACTGCTACTACTACTACTTCTACTTCTACTACTTATCGGCCCAACAGTGATGTAAGGGGGGATTTATGAAGCACTTATGTTTTTATTTCATTTTGATCTAACAACGTGCAGGTTTACAGGTAAGGAGGTACACACAGGGTTAAATCAGTGCAAGGATTTTTTTGTACTCATTTTCAATTATTATGTGGTATTGTAAAGGCTTGTAGGTGCGTTTTATTATCAGAAGATATAGTCTGAGGATCAGATACACGTCGCATTGGACCTTGACGGACTGAGGGCGCGTCTTGCAACATCAGTAAAAGAAACTATAATACTTTAAGGGTTCAAGGAGTCCTCCAGAAGATCAAGAGGATCCTGTGGGGTCCAGTAAATCCTACAGGAGTGTTTTGAAGTACTTTTGATCACCAGGAGAGAGAGAGAGAGAGAGAGAGAGAGAGAGAGAGAGAGAGAGAGAGAGAGAGAGAGAGAGAGAGAGAGAGAGAGAGAGAGAGACTCCAGGAAGCCGTCAAGGTTCTGGGAGTAGAGGTGGACCGAGAGCTAAGGTTTGACGGCCACATGAAACACATTGCTAAAAAGGCCTCTCACAGGGTCTCTGCCCTGCGAAGGGTAGCCAGCTTCCTCGACAGGGGAGGGAAGCTCTTGCTCTACAAGGCCCAGATACGGCCTTACTTAGAGTACGCCGCCCTCTCCTGGATGTCGTGTGCAGCCTCGCACACTAGGAGGCTGGACAGCATCCAGCGTCGAGCCCTGCGACTGGTGGATGCTGCAGACCCCCCAGACCCACCAGCCCAGTTCGAGCCGGTGAGTCCTCTCGACTCACTGGAACACCGCAGGGACGTCGCGGCGCTTGTGGTATTCCACAAGGCACAGGTGCAGTGAGTGCCAAACCTGGCTGGGTTACGACAGCCTCCGAGAATCGCTACGCGAAGCACGAGAACGCTGCTTACCAGTGGTGATGCAGTGGAGGTGCCGCGTTCCCGGGCCAGCCAGCACCAACGCACCTTTGTGGGCCGCGCCTCCAGGATGTGGAACATTTTCACGGCCGCTGTCCCTCACATCCAGGAGATGAACACACAAAGTGCAAAGTTGGCGGCCAATCGGTGGAGACTGTCGAAGCCCACCCCGCTGACGCTAGTGAGACTGTGACACTAGTGACAGCAACAGTGCCTCAACAAACACTTTAGTGATGCATATATGTATATAATGTTAGTTTTTTAGGTCTTTGTATTTATGTGTATATAGATAGCTATATTTACTTGCCCTTAAGATAGGTAGCACAGTAAGCACACGACAGTGCACCTTTGGGCTTCATGTATATGTATGTTTAAATGAAAAAAAAAAAAAGAGAGAGAGAAAAGAAGAAAGAGAGAAAAAAAGCAAGAGAGAGAGAGCGAGAGAGAGAGCGAGAGAGAGAGCGAGAGAGAGAGAGAGAGAGAGAGAGAGAGAGAGAGAGAGAGAGAGAGAGAGAGAGAGAGAGAGAGAGAGAGAGAGAGAGAGAGAGAGAGATATCACAGTATCACACTCACCTACTAACAATTTCCTAGTAACAATGCAGTCCTTCAATTATTTCCCCCATATATCCCGCCCAACAAGATTTCCTGACAGTAACTCCACAGCCTCACCGTCCCTTCTGGACCACATATGGACAAATTTTACAGTACCCTCTACCTCCGGCATTCTTCACTTTCCCCTAAGCGACCACCTCCCCGTGTTTCTAAACATCCCAATTCTAGGGAAGCCTTGTACGAAACACAAAATATCCTTTAGGCTAAAAAACTATCAAAATCGTTCAAAATTTAAAACTAAGATCGCAGACATTAATTGGAATTCCATACTAATCAGTAATGATACAGATGTAAATTGTAAAAAAAATGTAGACAAGGTACATAGCATTTACTATTCTTGTTTTCCTAAAATATCTAAATTCATTTCAACTAAAAGACTCCAAAAACCATGGATAACGCAAGGAATAATAAAATCTATACAACACAAATTCACCTTGTACAAATCATATAAGCTAGGAATGATAAATTTCGATGTATACAAAAAATACCGAAACTATCTTACTAACCTAATTAAACAAGTCAAAGCAAACTATTACTTACAAAAATTCGCAAATTTCAGACTAAATACTAAGAAGATCTGGGAAACAATAAATGAACTAGGAAATACCAAAACAAATCCCAAAACAACAACCAACTCCATAAATATCAATAACCAAATTATTCATAACTCACACGATATTTCATGTGCATTCAATAAGTATTTCTCACAAATAGCCACAAAGCTTGCAAATGATCTGCCTCCCACACAAACATCTCACAACTCTTATCTCCGAGGAAACTACCCAAATTCTTTGGTAATACCCATAGCAACTATAATAACAATGACATCACTCAAGTAATCGCTTCCCTAAAAAATAAGAAAGGGCACATCGATGACGTATCAGTAGAAATAATAAAAGAAAACAAAGAAATACTTGCCTAACCCCTTACACTACTGTTTAACCAATCTATTAGGACTTGTGTTTTTCCCAACAAATTCAAGCTGGCTAAAGTAATTCCAATCCATAAATCTGGAAACAAAACTGATTTGTCCAACTATCGACCTATTTCTATCTTACCTGTGTTCTCAAAATTTTTTGAATTATTAATGAAAAAGCACCTATTGATATTCTTAAGTAAAATGAACATACTAAATGATAAGCAATTTGGATTTAGACCTGGTTTTAATATCTTTGATGCCATCAATACCTACACATCTGCCCTATACACAGCACTAAATAACAACAAATCTATCATTTCAATCTTTATTGATTTTCGAAAAGCATTTGACACTGTTCAACCCAATATTCTACTGGACAAAATGTATCACTATGGAATTCGTGGCTGTATTCATGACTGGTTCAACTCATACCTAAGAAATAGGACCCAATATACAGTCTTCAACAATATCTCTTCCCCCACCAAATCAGTGCATCTAGGAGTACCTCAAGGCAGTATGGGCCACCTCAAGGCAGTATACTGGGGCCTATTCTGTTTCTATTATACATCAATGACATATGTAACATATCTGAGACACTAAATACCATATTATTTGCCGATGATTCTAAACGCTTTACTTAATTGGTGACAAACCCACAGAACTAATCAATAGAGCAAATGCAGAGCTAGCTAAATTCTCGGAGTGGTGTTTTGGCTAACCGCCTAACTATAAATACAGCCAAGACATATTTCATGTTATCTACAAATACCACTACCAGATACCACCATTACCAAATCTAAAAATTTTAAATGACGACATTACTCAAGTATACAAGATAAGTTCCTTGGATTAATCTTTGACAAAAACTTAACTTTTAAACATCATCTGTCCAACCTCTGTTTAAAATTATCTAGATTAATTCCACTCCTTCTCAAAGTCAAACCCTTCGCCCCAGTGGAAGTTCTTAAATGCATGTATTATGCTCACATTTACCCGCATCTCAATTATTGTAATCTCATTTTTGGGCCACCACTTATCCCTGTCATTTAAACCATCTAAATGTACTCCATAAAAAAGTCATCAGAATAATAACCACAGTGACTACTGCGAGCACACCTCCTCCATTATTTAAATCCTTAAATATTTTGAATCTAAATGATTTTATCAAAATTAAATATTGCATCTTTTATGTACAAACAATCAGCGTCTAACTACAATAATGACCAACTACTTCACAATTACCAAACCCGCAACCAACGCTCCCTGTCCATACCTAGTCATAGACTAACCCTATACAAGCATTCCCTAATGTACCAAGGTCCCAAGTTATGGAATGATATCCCTGTACATATCAAACATTCACCTAGCTTAAGCACTTTTAAACATACATTCAAGAAACATTTATTATCATTATACTAGCTCTGTGTACTATTATCATTGTTATTATTGTTCTTGTACTTATTTTTTGTGTAATTCTTCACAGCAACTGTATTATATTATTTATTACTAGTGTATATTATCCTGTAAATTAGTCTAAGTAACTTACTACTATCATCGCCTGTTTATGTCATCTATTTGTTTAGTATTTATATACCTTGTGTTTATTTATTATTTTTTCTGTGTGTTTTCCCTCTCTCTCCACACCTTTGCCCAAAAAGCTTTTGCTTGTAAAGGGCTGTTTGCAACCCCATATCCTGTTATAATCATTATAAAATATTGTAAAATGGCAAACATAATAAAGTGTTAAAGTGTTAAAGTGAGAGAGAGAGAGACAGGATATTGAAACAGGGAGGTAATGGGCGGTGAGACAAGAGACACAGCCACTAAAAGATCACAACCAGGAAGCGAAAAAAGCCTTAATAGGGCAGGTGTTGGGCAGGCTCGAGTGGGGGTCAATAAAGAGGAAATGATCTAAGTGGAGGTGATTGACGCGTTCTGGCGGAGGAGGAGGAGGAGGTGGAGGAGGAGGAACTAGAAGAAGAAGAAGAAGGAGGTGGAGGAGGAACTAGAAGAAAAAGAAGAAGGAGGTGGAGGAGGAACTAGAAGAAAAAGAAGAATGAGGAGGAGGAAGAGGAAGAAGAAGAAGAGTGAGGAGGAGGAAGCAGAAGAAGAACAAGAACAAGAAGGAGGAGGAGGAGGAGGAAAAAGTATTCTTTAAGGGTTGAGGTAGAAAAGGATGCGATTGCGAGGGAATGAATGTGGGAGGAAGGAGGTCAAGAGGGATGGAGGGAGAATAGGAGAGAGATGGGCGGGAATTTAGATCTTTATTCGTTGTATCTGGTGAATTTTTTTTTTTTTGCGATGGCAACTGTGTGGCTAGACCCATTTTACTCCTCTTATGCTTTTCATTTAACGCAAATTTTATCTGGTCCGTGTCAAGTTAACAAGTTTGGGCTTTATCAATAGAATGTTTGCTCTTAAAGAATGATTTACAACTTTCAGCTTTGTCTTCAGCTATGTCAGTCATTACGCAGTGTTGTTTTGGTATCTGCACTGTACCATAGTTACAGTAAAACAAGAAGGCGTGAAGCGTAGAGCTACGTAACTTATGGTTTTATTTGGCATTATTTCTTACAAGGAAGTCTGGCTGGAAGTACTTTTTTTTTTTTTTTTTTTTTTTTTTTTTTTTTTTTTTAAATCACGAAGGACTGGCCAAGGAAGAAAAAAAGAAGTAACAAAAAGCCCCTTATATGGTTTTAGTGAAAGGTTATAAATGATTTCAAAGTACACACACACACACACATAATGATACGAGTATCGTGTTTCTATTCGATCACAATGCATGGACGAGAAGGAGCAAGATCAAAGAGAAGGATGCATTAGATCGTATAACATTATGATTTGTATAATAATTTTTTGTATCATATGTAAAAGAAAGCTACTAGTGTGTGTTAGCGCCCTTCTGGTGTGGTATAGTTGGTGCGTCGAGCTGCTAATGTGTACTACCGTAGATAACACTAAAGTCGCCAGTCGCTTGCCACTACACTAATGTCGCCAGGCACAATATATTACGAATTTTAGCATGACTACAGACTTGTATGTGCCACTGAAGAAGCATGCACAGTAGTTTATAGTATGTACATCACACTACATGTCTTCAGTGGCACGTAAAAGTCTGTAGTGATGCTAAAATTCGTAATATATCGTGCCTGGCGATATTAGTGCAGTGGCAAGTGACTGGCGACTATAGTTACGAGCGAGCGCGAAGCGCTCGTGAGTCCTCACTCGCTCGAATTTTTCCGGGATAAGCGGCTGACCCGACCGACCGTCACGCTTTTCAGGAGCTTATATCTTTGGAATCCCGCTTCCGATTGACAAGCGGTCTTCGCTATCAGATAGCCCCATTCAATCCCTACAGTTTCAGCGTAAAAAGGCAAAGTTAAATGGAGTTTAGATGACAGCAGACAAATTTCCTGTGTTATCGAGATCCGGTGACGCCGGCACTGTGCGCACATGCGGCGGGTTTCTAACGGTCCCCGCTCGTCTTTCAAACCCATTAAGGCGTTTTACTGGTGTTATCTACGGTAATTGTGTAGTTCCATTAACCCCTTCACGATTAGATCTTTCCTTTCATATAAAAAATCGTCCATTGTTAGCCATTAGATTACAAAAAGTAACTTAATATACCAAATTAGCTAGTGGACAAGGATACTAAACAGGGCCATATCTATAAAATTGCTGATGTGGGAAATTTAAATCGTGTAATGGTAGCCAAAATTTCAATGGAAATTAAAGTTCTGGATTTCAAGGGATTAATGTATGTCTCAAGAAAGATACAATAACGTAATCGCAAAATTTATGTAGCTTTATTTTTTTGTTATTGCTACTGTAAGGGCCATTAAAACGGTTTCTCTCTCTCTCTCTCTCTCTCTCTCTCCTCCTCTCTCTCCATTCTCTCCTCTCTCTCTCCTCCCTCTCTCTCCCCTCTCCGTCTCTCTCTCTCTCTCTCTCTCTCTTCTCTTCTTCTTCCCCTCTCTCTCTCTCTCTCTCTCTCTCTTATCTCTATGACTGTTTATCTTCTTTTACATTTCTTTACTTATATCTCAATTTTAATTTTTTTCCTACTCTCTCCCCCTTCTCTCCTGTCTCTCTCTCCTCTCCCTCTCTCCCCTCCTCCTCCCTCTCTTTGGGCCTCTCGCCCTTTTCTCTCTCTCTCCCCTTTTCTCCTCTCTCTCTTCTCTCTCTCCCTCTCCTCTCCCCCCTCTCCCCTCTCTCTCTCTCTCTCTCTCTCTCTCTCCCCTCTCGTTTTTTTTGTGTGTTTTGGGGGGTGTGTGTGTGGGTGTGTGGTGTGGGGTTTTGTGTGTGTGTGGTTTTGTGGGGTGTAGGTTTTAAAAAAAGGTAAAAAAAAAAAGGGAAAAAAAAAATAACTAATCCCAAAATTTATTTTGCTTTTTTCTCTCTCTCTATTGGTCCACTAAAGGGTTTTGGTTTAAAAAAAAAAGGGGAAAATTTAAACCGTAATATTTTTGGAACCACTGTGGTAATTTTGTGAGGGGTGTGATCCTAACCCGGCTAGGGGGCGCTCACCCCCCCCAGGGGGTTCCTCTTCCCTTGAGGGGGGGGGTTAAGGAAAATTGGAAACCCTGGGGAGGCCTTGGTGAAGGTAAGGTGGGGGTAACCCGATGTCCCCCCGTCACCCCCTCCATGCCGATGGAATTCTCGTCTACCACGGTTTAAGGGGATGTGGGATTTAAACGTTTCGGGAAAAACCCCCCCTTCCCCCCCTTTTTCAGATCCCAGTTTGTTTTTAAGATAAATATTCTTAAAATTTCCCAAAAAAATAAGCTAAAGAAATTTTAACCTACCCCTTTCTTCCCCTTTTTCCCCTTCTTTTCTATGGGTTAATTTTCCCCTAACCCCTACTCTCTGAACCCTCTCCCTATACTCCCTCTACCGCACGTTAGATATCAAATATTTATAACTTCGTCATCATGTACACTTTTTTGAAAACTGTTCTTTTTCTATTTTTGTGCTTTTTGAAAAAAGCCCTTTGAATTTTTTATAGATCGTGGATCCTCTGTTTCTAAAAATCCTTTATGACCCATTTCTCCTTGAAAACTATTTTTTTCCCTCCATCTCAGTGTCCTTTTATTTTTTTTCCCCTTATTATATACGTCTTCTCATTTTTCCCCTCGTCCCCTTCCTTTTTCTCTTGCCCCAAACAGGGTTTCTTTTTAAACCCTTTTTTTTTTGTAATTTAACTTTTTCGCTTTAGGGGCCCCTTTTTTCTTTCATATCTTTTTGTCCATTCTTTCCCCTTCTCTTTTTTTTTGGATGTTTTAATAATTTTTCTTCCGCGCATACATACTTTTGACTCCTTGTGTCCTGGTTTTTCCCCCCCTTTAAACCTTTTTTCTCCTCCTCGTTAATCTCCCCTTCCCGTCCCTCCCCTTTCTTCAAGTGCCCCTTCCCGTCCCTCCCCGTGTCTTAAAAGTGCCCCCTTTCCCGTCCCTCCCCCTGTCCCCAAATTTCCCCCTTCCCCGCCCCCTCCCCCTGTCCCCCCAAGGTCCCCTGCAGTGCTCCAAGTTTTCCCTGCGTGTCCCCAAATGTCCCTGCAGGCCCTCCAAGTGCCCCCTGCAGTGTCCCCCAAAGTGTCCCTCCGTGTCTCCAAGTGTGCCTGCAGTGTCTTCAAGTGCCCCCTGCAGTGTCTCCAAGTGTCCCTGCAGTGTTTTCCAAGTGTCCCTGCAGTGCCCTTTCCCCCCCCTGTTTCTTCCCCTTTTTAAAATTTGGCCCATGGGCAACTGCAAAAAATTTTCCCCAACGCTACACTGCCCCTCCCCCCTCCAGGCTGTCTCCCATCCCTCTCTCTCTCCCCTCTCCCGTCTCTCTCTCCCCTCTCATCTTCTCTCTCTTTTTCCTCTCTCTCTCTCTCTCTCTTTTCCTCTCTCTCTCTCCTCTGACTTTACCCTCCTTTTTTCCTTTCTTTCCCCTATATATCCCTTTTAAATTCTTTTTTTTCCCTTTATATTTTTTCCTTTTTGGGAATAAGTGTTTTGGTGTGTGGGGGGTGTGTGTTTTGTGTGTGTGTGTGTGGGGTTGTGTATGTTTGTGTTGTTTGGGGGGGGTTTTGAGTGTGTGTAGATGTTGTGTGTGTGTGTGTGTGTGGTGTGTTTTGTGTGTGTTTTGGTGTGTTGTGTGTGTGGTGGGGTTTGGTTTTTTATGTATGTATGTGTGTGTGTGTGTGTTTGTGTGTGTTTGAGTGTGTGTGTGTGTGTGTAATGGGGTGTGTGTGTGTGTGTGTGAACCTAAGGGAAGAATAACTCCACAACGGGTAAATGATGGGTTGTAGTGTGTCTTTTGGGGGACCAAGGTGGATTACCGTGTGTTTTTGGGGGGAGGGAGGGGGGGGGAAAGGGGGAGCGGGAGGGGATTTTAAGAAAGTGAAATAAGGAAGGAAATTTTTCTAGAAGGAAAGGGAGGCAAGAGGGGAAGGGAGAGGGAGAAGGAAAGTAAAGGGAAAGGGTTTAAAGGGGAAGGGGAAAGGGTAGATAGAAGATTTAAAGGAGAGGGAGAAGGAGAAGTGGAAGATTTAAACGAGAAGGAAAGGGGAGTGCAAAAGTAAAGGAAAGACTTAAGAAAAGGGAAAAAGGAAGTGCAAGAGTAAAAGGAAGGGAGAAGTGAATTAATTTTTAAAAGGAAAAGGAAAAACGTACGAGAAAGGAAGTTTTTATGTTTTTTTTTATATTTATTTGTTTTTTTTAAAAATTTTTATCGGGATCTCCTTCCCAAAAAGGCAAACTACTCCACGCACTCTCTCTCTCTCCTTTTCCTTTTTCTCCTTTTCCCCCTCTTCCCCTTTTCTCCTTCTCCTTTTTCTCTCCCCTCCCCTCTCCCCTCCCCCTCTCTCTCTTTATTTTCTCTCTCCCTCTCTCTCCTCCTCTCTCTCTCTTTTCTCTCTCTGAATTTCATTTTTTTCATTAAAATGGATACAAATTCAGTTTCAGAAAATTTTCCTTCTATCATTATAAAGGGTTTCCCTTTACAGACACCCAAAGCTCTTTTTGATTCTTTTTTACCCATTTGTTGACCTCTTAAGAAAAAATGTCTTTGCGTAAAAAACCTGTTTTCATACTCGTGATTTTAAAAGACGATTTTTTCAAAAGTAAAAGCAAACCTCACGAATTTATCAAAAATAACAAATTAAAAACAAAAAAATATAATTTGGGAAAAACCCCCTCGAGTCACTCCCCCCTCCGCCACACTACTTGACTTACATCACAACACCTGACTCGGTGCTGGGCCTCGACGTCTTCCTTTATCCCAAGCGGGCCATGGGGCCTTTCATTCACCCAAAAATAAGTAAAAAAAAACGACCCCGTATATTAAAACTATTCGTGACATGTCACACTAGGATAGGGACAAAATTTTTGCTCACAAAATTTCTTATGAAAGTGATAGACCAGTAAAATAATTTTTAAAGCAGACGATGAAATTGAAAAAGTGACATGCTAAAATCCACGATAAACAAGTGCCTGGTTCCTGCGCCCCCATGGTTACAAAGGAAATACGCCGTCCCCCCCCCGTGGATGAACCCCATCAGATTTGGGAGGCAAAAATAAAACGAAACCGCTCAAAGTAATCTCCCAAAACACACAGAAAAGAGCCCCACTCTGCAGGCCCAATATAAGGACCCAAAAAAACATGGGGGAAAGGGAAACTTTTAGTAAAAAAAGGAAAAAGTACTAAAACACGATCTATTACTTTTAAATTTTAAAATACAAATTTCCGCTACTTTGGAAGAATTAAGGACCCAAACCCCCCCTAAAAAAAGGGGTCCCCAATGCCAACACATCTAGAAAGCGAAAAAAATAAAGCGGAAGTTTTAATACTTTTTTTGGGGAACTGTTGGTGAACTACTTCCCAAAAAAAAACAACAGGGCCCCCGCGGGAACATCCCCCCCAAAATGTAACTTTCAAGAGACGCTAGCCCTATCCTCGTCCAGTAAACCTTTCCGGCCCCAACCCGTCGATAAAAACAAAGGTATCTTAACTATCAACACCTTTTAAAAACACTAAAACGTTTGGATCAGATAATATTTCCCTGGGTTTTTGTTTTAAAAATTAAATTTAGGGTTTTAAACTTAAATTTTTTGACATTTACTATAAAAAACCTCCATCGTAACCGGGTCTTTTTCCCAGTCAGTGGAAGCCCTGCTATTGTTACCCCTCTTTTAAAAAAATGCGACCAGAAAATGTCCCTAATTAAGCCCCTTTTCCCCCCTCCCTATCTATTTTTAAAGGGAAATTTAAAAAACTGTTGCCAAATCAACTCCAACTTTCCTCAGTCAAATGAAACTCCTTCTAACAACCAGCCCCTTGGGTTTCGTCTAAATTATCAACCAAACAGCCATTACTGTCTTACTACCCATTTATGACAACATGGACAGGAAACGGGGGTCACTATTATCCTTTATGCATCTATCAAAACATTTTACAGTGTCAAACCCCACCAAACCTCTTAAAAAACTTGACAACACAAATGTTGATACTTTCCCGGTTTGGGCGTTACCTAAATGGGAGAACGCCCGTCAGTAAAGATTAAAAAAAACTACTTCTTCGAAAATTTCATGTTACGTACGGTGTCCCCGGGCTCTATACTTGGCCCAATATTGTTTAACATTTTCGTGAGTGGGGGATGTCGCATTTATTAATGACTGTATAAATTTGTTTCAATACCTTATGACACAAACCCTACCAAAAACCCCTTTTCAAAACCTTTAACAAACCCCCATTCAAAAACACAGGGAAAAATTACATAAAGCAAAGTTTTTACTTTTTTGAAAAAAGGTTTACTACTGAATCCAAAAACACAGTGGGATGTTCCTAGGGACCTATCAACTATTATCCAGATACCAGACCCCTCTCACTATACGCACCACGACACAACCCTTCAAACCCCCCACACATTTAAAAAAACCCTTTGGGCTAACATGGACCCCAAAATAAATGACTTTTAAACCCAAAATGTAGGGGAAATTAGTAAAAAAAATAACCCATCTCTAATGTAGGGAAAAAGAATAAAAATATTTCGACAAGGAATTTCTCGCACAGCAATTATACAATCACTTGTCCCTTGCCCTTTAAATTTAAATTTTTGCAATGTATATTGGGGGACAGCCCAAAAACCCCCTCTCCTAAAAAATGTTCCAAAAATAAGAATTTTGTAGCAAAAAATAGTAGATGGTAAAAAACCAGGAAATACGATCAAAGTGATTCCAATTTTTTGGAAAAAAAAAAAAACAATGGCCCCCCCCGGGAAAAGTTTTTTTTTAAAAACCAAATAATCAGACAAAGGGGGCACTAGGGGGTTTTAAATATATGAAACCCCTCTATATCCCAATCTGACCCTTTTTTCCCAAATGTAGGGGAAATTTACTGTACACCACCAGACAGCGGATCACCTGTACTCCCTAAGCCAACACAGACATGGGGGCCAGATTTTCTCTTTTGTTTAAGGGCCCCCCGTTTTTGGAACAGCCTCCCTTCCCCTAGTTAAAGATGCTAACCCCCCACAGTTTTTCAAAAATAAACTAAACTTTTTACTTCGGGATGGGAAATTAAATTTTTGTAAAAGAACTTTTTCTTTTTAAGTATATAAATATAAATTCCCTTTGGTAAACTATTTTGGTTAAATTTTTTTTAATTATTTTACTTATATATTTGTTTTCTTTTAATAATGCTTTTATTCCTTTACTTTTATTTGGGATATCTGTATTATTTTTAATATCGTTATTTTTCTATTTTAAAAAATTTTTTAATTTTATATTTTTAATGTTTTAATCAAAAAGGGGGTAATTTAATTTATGTAGCTATTATCTTGAAAATAAAAGTTTGTAACGAATAACCACTGCTGGTGGAAAAAAAACTATTATTATTAAATTTTTAAATTATTTATTATTTAAATTTTTTTTTTATTATTATTATTTATTATATTACCCCTCTCTCTACTCTCCCCTCTCTTTTCCCCTTCCCTCCCCTCTCCTCTCCTCCCCTCCCCTTTCTCTTTTCTTTCCCCCTCTCGCTCTCTTCCCCTCTCCTCTCTCCCCCTCCCCTCCCCCTCTCTCTCCTCCTCTCTCTCTCTCTATATATATATATATTATATATATATATTTTCCCCTCCCTCCCTCCCTCCCTCCCTCCCCCCCCTCCCCCCCTCCCCTTTCCCCCCCTCCCTCCCCCCCCTCCCCCCCTCCCTGCTTCTCTCTCTTCCTCTCCCTCTCTCTCTCTCTCCCTCCCCTCGGGGTCTTTTCTCTCTCTCCCCTCTCCTTCCTTCCCCTCGTCTCTCCTCTCTCCTCTCCTCTCTCTCTCTCTCTCTCTTCCTTCTCTCTCTCTCTCCCCTCTCCCCTCTCTCTTCTCTCAAAATCTCAGATCTAAAGAAAGTATCGGGTTTAGAAAAATGGAGTTTTTCACCGTGTCCCGCTGATGTTTTTTGGTTTGGGGTTTCCCCCCCCCCAAAAGGTGGCGCCGGGTTGGCCTGGGGCTTGTTTCAGCCCTGCTCGGGGCCTCTCTCTTTCCTTTTTTTTTTTTTTGAAAATCCAACGAATGAAAGTGTGCCCATGTTTGGAGAGAGAGAGAGGAGAGAGAGAGAGGGGGGGAGAAGAAAAGAGAGAGAGAGAGGGGAGAGAGAGAGAGAGAGAGGAGAAAATAATGTTTTGCAAGTTATGTGATGTGGCGTAAACTTGTATACCGCGTTGAGATTTTTTTCCCTGGGTTTTAAAAACAACAACATAATGCGGTCTTCCCCCCAAAAGTGTCCCCCGCCTCGGTGTAAGGTCTCTCAATCTCCATTAGTCCCCTTCTATGAAAGTATCGTACCTCCCCCTGGGGGGGCCCTGCTGCCCCCTATATTTTTGTTTGGGGATTTCCGTGGATTGCATTTTTCGTATTGGCTTTTTTTCGATGTAGGTAATTTCCACCTTCTTTTTGGAGGTACTTACATTTTTTTTTTAGATTTATTCTCTTTAACTTTTTCCATTTAGTACAGCACATTTTTTTTTCTTGTTTACGGTTTTGGATTTTTTTTTCCTATATTACTTTTTTTGAACCCTTTTTTTTTTCCCTTTTTTTTTTTTTGTCTTAGTTTTTTTTTCCAAGCTTTCTTCTCTTTTTTAATTTTTCCTTTCTAGCAAATTTTTTTTTTTTTAATTGTATTATTGTCTTTTTATTCATATTTTTTTTTTTAAACCCTTTTTTTTCTTTGCCTGTGCCTCTGTGTCTTTCCCGTTTGTGTAAAGGCCCGTTCAACTGACCAAATATGGCGATTTCCGCCCGGGTTTTTTCCCCCCGGGGGGAGACAAAACGCGGCAGAAATCGGCCGGATTTTTTTTTTTTGTGGTGTGAAAGAGATCAGTCGGTCGCTTTGTTGCTCCATCTGTCTATGCTCATCCATCGGGGTCTGTTTTTCTTCCTCAAGTAAACATAGACATTGTGATGACGCAGTACATCTTCTGAGGGCCGCTTACCTGACCGTCCCGCCTGACATAGTCCAGCCCAGGCATCATTATCATCATCATCATCATCATCATCATCATCATTGGTGAGGGTCCGAAGGAAAGCGAAGGAAGGAATGAGAGAAAGATAGGAAGGAGATAGAATAAATAAGGGAAGAGGAAGAGTCGTTGGTGATGGGTAGTGCAAAGCGAGAGACGACGATGGATCTGGCTGGCTGATGGTGGCTGATGCATCATTTTCCTTATCGAGCCAGCGAGGGGAGAGCGAAGACCATCTGCAGAATCGCTGACACTAGGTATTCAGCAGATGAGCGTCCACTAGAAGGGGGATAGAGAGACGGGAGTAAAGGAGAGAAAATGAGGAATAAGAAGAGGAAGAGAAGAAGAAGGAACAAGAAATGGGAAGAAGTGGAAAGGCATTGCTTATATTGCGCCCCAACATAATTGCCGCGTTCAAAAAACCATCACCTTACACCCCTCACTTCACAATTAGATGATTAACGTCAACTGTAAAAACCTTTTCCCTTACCCACCACCCCCTCAGACCACACTGCAGTAAAAAGCCTCGCCTGCCTCGAACACAAAAAAGGAGACGAATCATCATACTCCTTTTGGGGGCGGGCCTCCCTCGCGGGCGTGGTGATCTCTTACGGACCAGAGCTAGTGTTTGTCTTAGTGCAGCGAGCGAGTTAACGGGGGTATTCCCTTAAAAGGCCCCCTCGGGCAGCGCGCGTCCCGGGGTAGGGTGATTTTTCCACCTGCCGCCCCCAAACGCTCTGACGCCCCGACGCCCGCCGCCCCGTTTTTGCCCCGGGCGGTGCACTCAACTCTACGGGCCCGCGTCCTGAAAACCCACCTCCCCTGGGGTTCCCGCCGGGGCCCCTCTGGGATGGGGGGCCGCGGGGGGGGCTACAAAGGATCCCCCCGCTTTGCCACGGGGCGGGTACGTGCAATTCTACGGTGTCACGCGTCCCCCAACACCCCCCCCCTGTGGTTCTCTTCGGGGCCCCCTTAGGACCAGGGGGCTTTTGCGAGACCACGCGGGGGGGCTAAAAAGGACGCCCGCATTGCCCCAGGGGCAAGTGCAACTTTCGGTGCTACGACGCCCGCAGAAACCTGCCCCCGTGGCTTCCCGGGGTCCCCCCGGGACCCGGGGCATTGCAAGACACACCGCAGGGTTTTAGGACCCCTTGAGTACACAGGCACAGGGGGGTACGCGGCAGATGGTGATGTTTAATTTACAGTGCATGCCCAGGGTGGGCTTTTGGGATGCCCCCGGGGACCTGAAACAACCCAGGGACCTGGGGGGGGACGGAGGGCGCCCCCCGGCAATGCCGGGGCTTTTACCAGGGGGGGAGGCAAGCTCCCCGTTCCCCGACGCCAAGGGGGCACTGCCCCGTTTAATGGTAACGTAAGACATGTAATGGAATATCCCCAAACCCCGGGGCACCCTACGGTGGGGGTGCCCCCGTTGCCCCTCCCCCCCCCAGACGGGGGTAAAATCATATCATCGTCATCGTCATCATCGTCGTACCCATGATGGAAAGGAAAAGGAAAAAAACCCCACCCCACCTGTACTTATCTTTTTCCTCTTCTTTGTCTTCCTCTTTCACCTCATCATAATCATCTATGGTAAGGTAGGGTATGTTTATGATGGAAGAAAATGATAATTGCAATAGTAAATCAAGATAATGATAAGACTGATGATACGAAATAGCAAAAATAATGATAATTTAAGATAGTGATAATGATACTGATGAAAATGATATTAAAAACTAATAAATGAAAATGATATAGTGAAAATAAGATGTATATGATAGTATGTTATTTTCCCCCGTTTTTAAAAATTTTTGCAGCGTGTTATAGACTTTTTCAGACATTTCAAAGCCCATTATGTATATGTTGACAGAGGTTTTTTTTTATCATCTCATGACCGGAAAATAAAAAAATGATAGGCCCATTATTATTACTTTGTTATGATTGTCATTTTTTTTTATTTTTTTTATTATTCTTTTCTTTGAATTATATTTATACATCATAATTCTCTGTGTGATCCACTTCAGACTTCTTCTTATAGTGCGAAGAGAGAGTTTTGAATACTCACAAGAACTCCAGAGAAAATCTTAGTAAAAAGTAGTAAAGCGTAATGCGAAAATCTAAAAAAAAAAATAAGAATGACTACTATCATTGGAAATTCATCGAGAGATTTAGGTTTAGTATTAGTGAGCTCAGCGTTGACTCCGTCCCCCCTGCGTTGGGGGCGTAGCGACTGAGTGGTGGGGAGGGGGGCAGAGTGGCGGCGGCGGGAGGGCCGCCAGCCAGGGGTCCGGCGAGGCCGGGGGCCCACTGAGTGAAGAAAAGTCCCGCTTTAAAAAATAAAAATCCACATAATTGTTGTTTAAATTCTGTCCTGTCTCCCCGGCCACGGGGATTTTGCTGGAAATAGGTGCCGAAATATAGGGGGGTGGTGCTAGTGGGGGGGGTGGTGGCGGGGTGGCGAGTCTGGTGTGATGTGTGTGTGTGTGGTGTGTATAGTTACTATGGTCTTTGAGCATGCGGGGGACTCGTGACCGTCGGGCTGTTGCCCTCCCGGAAAAGAACTTGACCTCAAAAATGTCGTGTGTGTGGGGGGAGGGGGGGAAAATAGCGCGATGTCCCGAGCCGATCCCCGCTTAAGGGATTTTTCACCGCAATTTGTTTGCAGTTACTGCCCCCCTTGGCAAAAAGGAATGGGGTTTGGTTGTTGTGTGGCCCCATTTTTCCCCAAAGATCGGTTCTTTTGGGCTCTATACGCCTTTCCGAAGGGAAGCAGCTAATGATCTCGTGTCCGCACGTAATAAAGGTAGAGGATGAATTGCCGCACACACAAACACACACGCACACACCTTACTGATAACCTTAGGCACTCACCAAGCAGTATGATTAAATAAATGTAGGTTATGGTCAAAAATTTTTGGAAAGGGGAATTTTAAATTTCAAGGGAAGCAGAGAAACAGACGGGTTAAAGATAATTCTTTGACCCCCCATCCCCCAAAACTTGTACATTTTAAAATAAACCTGCTATAAAAGGGAATAAGGTGAATGTGGACCAGATGAGTTTGTTTTTTTTCCTATTCCTTTGTATTACTACGAAAGACCCTATCTGATTTAACCTATTAAGTGCAAAAATTTTTTTTGTTTGTTGCATTCATCTTTTACTACCCCCCGTGGCTCCCAAAACCTTCCTTCCCCCCCTGGCCGGTGGTCCTCCCCGTTACTGTTTGGCTGTGGTGGCCCTGTGTAGCTTTATCCCGCACAAGGGGCGAGGGGTCTGCTTTAACGAGGGAGTATTACGCTTGGACGTGCATTCTTTAGAAAGTGGAAAATTCCCGGTTGTATGTTTGCAAATGAACGACGAGAAATTCTTTAGATTTTCTCACAGATTTTACGAAAAAGGAACCCCAGAGTTTATTTTTTTTAAAAGGGTTTGTTTTTCGGGGTAAAAGAAACAAAAAAAAAAGTTTCAAATACTTTGTTGTGGAAACCCAAGAAATTTTTTGCCGGGGGTTCCATGCAAACGGTGGAATGTTATCTCGCAGCCTTTTAAATTAATTGTATGAAGGAATTAAAGGACTCTAAAGCGGAGACAAATAAAAAAAATGGGGAATTGATTCAAAATGTCATAAAGAGGCGTCTGCATGGCTGTCCATGGAAGAAAGGACAACGATTTCATATTTTCATATACAAAATGTATTTTTTTGTAAAAATTATATTTTATATAATATATAAATTTAATAATATATTATAAAATATATAATTTTAATATATATTATAATATATATATATTATATATATTTTTATATTTTATCTTTATAATAAAATTATTTATATATTAATATTTATTATAAATAATATTTAATATATATATCTTATTTTAAATTATTATTTTTAAATATTTTAATATTAATTATATTAATATATTATAATTTATATTTATATTATATATATATATATTATAATAATATAAAAAATATTATAATATTATATTAATATTATATTATATTTACTGTGTTGTGTGTGTGGGGGTTTGTGTTTACGTTTCCCTTTTTTAAATTTTGGTTTTCAAAATTATTTCTTGACAAATTTTTTCATTTTTATGAATGTTCTGAAAAAATTGTGGTCGATAAACAATCTAAAACAATTAATCTGCGTTGTGTGATTATTATAACACTTATACAATTTTGTAGTTATATAATACAAGTTTTTGTTTGATTTGGGGCCCTTTAGGTGGAGTAATTTAGGGGGGGTTTCCCCAAAAATGGTTGTTGGGCCCCAAAAAAAAATTTAAAGGCCAGCCAGGTTTAAAAAGGGAATTGTTTCCCCCCCCAGTTTTTTTTGAGGGCCGGTGGTTTTGGTTTGTCCCGGGCCCCGCCCCCCCCCCACGGCACCCCCCCAACCCCGGAGCCGTCCCCCCTTCCCCCCGTCGGGTTTGGGTCCCAAAAGGAAAGCAAAACCCCCACCTGCGGGATTAAAAAAACGGGAAATTTTTTTTTGCCGATGAAAATTTTAAATTTTTTAAAATAGGTTTTTTTCATAACAAAGGATTAACGTTTTTTTTTGTTTTTCCCCTTTTCCCTTTTTTTTGTTTTGATACCAAAATTAAAATTATATTTCCAAAAACCTTCCTCGGGCCCAAAACCCGGGAAACTTCCCAAGGCACGGTACACCCCCTAAACGGGGGGATCTGTCACCTTCCCCGGGGCCACGGAAGGAGGGATCACAGAGGGACCCCCTTTTACCGTTTGACCGTTTTTTGAAAAAAAAGAACAAAATTTTTGTTTAAAAAAACCTGTTTGAATGTGTCCAAAAAATAAAATGCCCTTTTTCAAATAGAAGGAAAATCCCATGGTGAAATCCCCCCCCGGTTTGGGGATATCATTTTTTTTATTTAATTTTGTTTGATCGAAAACGGTCGCTGCATTTGGTGCAACCAGTGTCTTAACCCGCCCCAAACTTAGCCTTTTTTTCACCTTTGGGTTCAGTACCCTTATGGAGTTATTGATGGGGCCCAAAATTATCCACAATATTGGTTCCCATAATGGCCCCAGCATTTTTTGTTTATTTAGTTAGTTTCATTATTTCCTGCTAAAGCTTTGGGAAGACATTTTCTCCCCCCCCAAAACTGCTTTGTACTTTTTTTCGGGCCTAAGATGACCTAACTATCCTATTTTCCCGAACCCAAAAAATCCCCCCACGATTGCCTGCTTGCCCGTTTTCCACTTCCCTTCTAAAAGGTTTTGGTTTGGGAAAAAACCCCCCACCCCCTTCAATCGGGATTTTTTAAAATCTTTTCAGCTCGGGACCATTTCCTAATACCCCAAAAACCCGTGCCGTAGATCTGCTTGCGTGGCCATGGGGCCATGAACGGGGTTTTTTTGACCACCCCGCGAGTGTTCGATGCATTTTCCCTTTTAGAGGCATTAAAACCGTCTTTTAAAGGTTTGGTGCAAAAGGACTTAAAGGTTTTAATGCGGCCCCCACAGCCCCCCTGGCCTTCCCCCCAAAGGGGATTGCCTTTTTGGTTGGTGTGGGGGTTTGTGGTTTTTGTTGGGGTTGTGGTGGTGGGTTGTTGTGGGTGTGGGGGTGTGTGGTGTGTGTGTGTGTGTTGGTGTTGTGTTGTTGTGTTGTGTTGTGTGTGGTGGTGGGTGTGTGTGTGTTCACCCTTGATTTTGGAAACGTCTTGTTTCCCCTTTTCCCTCTTTTTATGCACAAATCTCAAAAAGGAGCATCAATGTCTTTAAAAGCAAATATTATTTGGTCAGTTTCTTATGTTATTTGCATTTTTGTTTTTTAAAGTTTTTGGGCTTATTTAGCCCAAAAGTTCCCTTTTTTTTTTATTTAAAAAGAAAGGGGTGGAGATCATTGCAGAATGCAGAGGGTGAGAAAGTGGCAGTTTGTAAAGTGGTAGTCGTGCATACACTTAAGGACAACTATGGGGTGTAAGGCATTTTTAAAAGCAGAACTTTCAAAAATTTGGCCTGACTCTAATCTGGGTGAATTTAAAATTCCCCTTAAAATAAGGGCTGCATTGTGTCCTCTTGGTATATACGTAGTCTTTCGGGAACACCTAATGGCCTCGTCTAAAAGTTCTTCAATGTTATTTGAAACCACGGCATAAAAGGTCGCGTTGCTATATGTATACATTTTTGTGTTTAACTGTATATATTTCTGAAATTATCATATGTTTTGTCTTTGCTGTCAGAGGAAGTGTCTGTTTTTATATGTTTGTCCAGTAAAAAAAGACTGTGATTAAAATTATGGACTTAAAAAAAGACTTTTTGTTGAAATGACTGGATATTTTATCAAATTTGTTTTTTGCTCTTTTAAACCCAAAGCAATAAACCTATGCAGATGTTTTCTCTAATGCCACAAATTTTTCTTCTTATTATTCTTTTTTGCTTTTTTTTTTGGAGATTCTGATTTGTGCCGCTTGTTATTGTTGGGGTCCGGTACAGACGCGAGGGGGGGGACTTCCCCAACGCCTTGAGGTCCAGAACGTAAATTTTTTTTGTAATTTTACTACATAAACGATTTTTTAAAGATATAACAAAATTTTTTAGATATCCCTGTTTAGTATCCCTGTCCCCTACTAATTTGGTAGTAAGTCACTTTCCAAATTTTATGGCAACAAACAGACGATTTTAATAGCAAAAGGAAAGATCGGGCGTTAAGGGGTTAATACTCAGCGGATACGGGCTCAGACCGCGGAGGCTGTGAAGGGAGGTGCCAGGGAAGCGATTTTCCCCCCACATCATGGTAACCGGTTGTTAGTGGCCACGTCATATGGACATTTCCCCCATTCAGTACAGGGAAACTAGTGCATAAAGTGATTGGATGCTGATGAGGCGCGTGGGTAGGGAAGAGGAAAGCTGCGGGGGAAAAAAATAGAACAACAATCTCACATTAATATTTGTTATAGGTTATCGAGAAGCTTTAAAGATTGATTTGTGAGGTTGTTAAATTTCGGTGGTAGTTGTGGTAGTTAAGAATGCGTGAAGTTTAAATTTAAATATGATCATTTTTAATAAAGGTTAAATTCGGGAAATGTGTTTTTGCTTTGGGAGAGAAACATTGAAACATATATGTGATGTGGAGGGCGATAGATTCATAAAGATGTGCATTAGGGTACGCCGAGGGGGAATAAAGGAAATTAATTATTTTGAATTTTTGGGAGGGTGTTTTTTTTATGTAAAAAGAATTTTTAAGGGTGGTTTTTGGCCGCTTCATTTTTGGTTTTTAGCACTTCTTGCTATGCAAAAAATGGGGTTTTATATTTAATGCAAAACAAGCTTAAAAGTGCGTTTTTCATAGTAAGAAATTGCTAAATGCAAAAATGGAAAAAGGTAAAATGTCTTGAATTCCTTTTACATGGAAATTGGCTGCCAAAGTTTAGAAAAAGAATTTTTGTTATACGGGCGTACCCTAACCAGGTCCCAAAAAAGTTTTATTGGGTTTTCGATGGAGAAGGACAAACCCCGGGCGATGGTGCCCCACGCTTGGGAAAAAGCACCAAGGTTTTCAGGGGGGAGCTGTGTCATGACAGAGGACCATCTGGGAAGGTCTTTGGCCTTTGTACCAGAGGGGGCCCGGTGCCGCCCAGAAAACCTGCGTTTTAAGGTGGCTCAGGGTCTCTATGATCGCTGGGAATACGACCCACCGATCACTGATCGACTCAAAGGTGAAAATCAAAATAGGGCCAACTCGGGTTTAAGGGGGGTACTCACGCCCACTTGGAGAATGCTGGGACGCAATCCTTTTGGAGTATATGCGTGTTGCACCAAAACAGTTCCCCTGCGGACCTTTTTCACCACATCGACGGGCCTACCTCATCGACACGGCTTCACGGGTCCTTGCTCTGCGGGGCCCGCAAAAAGAGAGATACAAGCAGAGTTCAGAGGAGTGCCGGCGGTGAAAATCTCACGGGGTACCGGAGTATTCCGGTCAACATTTTCCGAAACCCGCGGTCCCCTTACCACTGGGCCGGGTGTGAAGCGGGGGTTCTCCGTCCGAGCGCAGGAGATCAAATGGGCAAAGGGGGTTCCCCCTCCGTGGTCACCACACCCATGGTTACTGTGGACCGAAAGCATGGTGACTGGGAAAAAAATGACACCCCGGGAAAACCCATAAGTATGCCCGCAGGGGTACTTTAAAAATCTACTACGACACAAGGTTCACCACAGACTAAAGCCCAAACACTCCCCACCAGCTCAGAGTGATGAGGGCGCAGCCCAAAAAGTCCAAACAGCTGTGACCTTCCCGTGGGGACAGGAGCATGGGGCGCACACCAGAAAGTGTCCTCCGTTTTAGGCGAGTCAAGTGGGACGCCGCAGGTTCGCCGGACCCCGATTTTGAAACTGAGGGCTGGCGGGAGTAGGGGGGCACCAGTGTAAACCTCGCATCACCCCAAGCTGAACTTGTCACCCCCCTTGCAGCACTGATTAGCTGGCAGCCTGGCCAGGTGCACGAGCCGGCTTCACCTGTTCCCGTCCGGGGATCATTCCAGGGGATCCCGGTCAAGCCGTAGGGTTCCGGGTTCTTTATCCACCTCAGAGCACCGAAAGAGCGTGAAGCAGGTGAAGAGGTGCGGCAGCATGGTGGGGCAGCAGGGCCCGAGCGGTTCACCGGGCTCGGGGCCCCCTACCGGGAGACATGCCTGTTCAGGTCCCAAGAAGGACTAATGGACACGTTCTGGGCCCAAATAACTGGACACGTGATGTAGTGCCTGATGAAACCAAATGATCAAAAGAGCTTACCACGCAGTCATTTGGAACTCATTTGGTGCATGATGAAAAACATAGGACCAACCCGGACACTGCGTACCATTTTTGCTTTTCGATAAGGGTGCAATTAAAAGTCGATTTTGGGTAGTAAGAATTGCTCAAATGCAAAAATGGAAAGAGATAAAATCGTCGTAAATTCCATTTTACTAGGAATTGGATGCCAAAGTTGAAAAAGAATGTTGTTTACGGGCGTACCCTACTGGGGGCTACAAGGCAAATGATAGCTGTGTAAGTGTGAGTGTCTGTGTTTAGAGACATCTATTATCACCCCGGGGTTTTTTATTATTACTGATTTATTTTTTAACCCCTTTTTAAAAATGATTAATTTCAACGATTTTTTACAATTTTTTTTTTTCCTTTTCGATTTCAAAAGCAAATTTTTTTCATTTTTCGCTATTTTTCTTCAACCAAATTAATATGTTCATTTTATATTTTAAATTTTTTTTTTTTTTTTTGTGATTTCAAGTGCAAATTTTCTTTTTTTTCTTCATAGTGGTGTTCTTCCATGCGAGCGTTTTCATCACAGAGACACCGTAGTCGTGTTGCGCAGGTGGGGGTGTCGTCTTGGGAGCGAACTTGATGTCTTTTCTGTCGCGTTTAAATACCCAAAAAATGGGTCTCGTTTTTTATGCTGAGCGTCGTAAGCTGGGCATTGCGCAAGTGTTTTTCAACTTGCCACGCTGCTCTGCGCCTCCTTCGTTCAGCCTGAGCCGCGTGTTTTCGGTGCTGAGAGAGGAGAGAGAGGAAAAGAGAGAGGAGGAAAAAGAGGGGGAGGGAGAGAAGAGAGAGAGGAAGAGAGAGATAGGGAGAGAGGAAAAGAGAGAGAAGATACTTTGATTCTATCTAGACACTTTGCAAGTACCCAACGCAAAGGGTATTGACAACAAAGCGCCACCACGCCAGAAAAAACCCGGTGGGGGTCGAACCGCGACCCAATGCAGGGAGCTGCAGCGGCCCCCCAGCCCTACCAACCCAGCCACCCCAACGGGGTAGAGAGGAGAGAGAGGAGAGAGAGAGGGAAAGGGGAGAGAGAGAGAGAAGAGGGGAACTTTGTACATGGGCTAAAATTATTTTTTCCTACTAAAATATAACCCACCGACTGTCTCTGTCCTGACTTTCCTTGAGTGTTCCCAAAAAAAACCTTCCCCCTGCCCGCGGCCCCCGGAACCCCAAAGAACCATTGTTTTGGGGGGCGTTCCCACTCGCCCCTGCGGCCCTCCCCGCTCGGCTGATACCGGGGCCTGGGGGAAGACTAATGAAGCAAACCCAAAACCCCGGGGTTAGAGTGCACTCTCTGACCCTGACCCAAAAACGACGGTGAGCCTGTAACGTGCCCTCCACCCCAAAAAAGGTTAGAAAGATATTTTTTTTTATTAAAATCTATTATATCCCCTCTGAAACACTTATATGGGGGCGAAACGATAGGGGGGTCGCAGGTCTCGGACTCAGCTCAGAACTCACCGGTAGCGGCGTCCCCTCACTGGCCAGTCACCGCGCCCCCCCCGGACCCCCGTCCTGCCCCAAAGGGGCTGGTTTTCCCAACGGGTTCATAAATTTTTGTAGCTAGTGGTTTCCCGCGTGCATTCTTTCTAATTTTCCCACCCGCCGCCCGGGCCCGGGGGCGCGGTGCCACGGCCCCGGGACGGAAGGGGCAGCAAGACTGGGGGTTTTTTCTTGGGTCTTTTTTGTCTTCTTTCTAATAGCTGCCATTTAAAAAAAGCAGTTCACCCCTGGTTGATCCCCGTTGCCGCCAGCCTAGTCGTCTGCTGGTCGTTGGTTTCCGCGGGCACTCGAACCTCCCCCCAAAGCAGTTTACTCCCCACGCCCCGGGGGTTGCGGGTGGGACGTGGAGTGAGTGAATTTATGAAAAACGCGCCCCGCGACACCCCAAGGACCTCCCCACCTCTTAAAAATCACTAATATTTTTAAAAAAAAAATAACAGCAAAAAAAACGCGGGGGACCCTGGGGGCGAAAAGGCCCAGGAGCATAAAAAATAAAACTAAACAGCGCACAGCAGCGTATACCGCGCCGCATGACGGGACTTCGTTGTCGATGCGGTGTAGTCTTGGGTGTGGAATGACTCCCTCAAGTGCCTTTTAGAATGCCAGAATGTTTTCACTAAAGTATAACATCCCGGGTTTTATGGCCTGAACCCACCGCGAGGGTGTCAATGGCCCGAAACGAGGAATTTCCCATATAGTTTATTTCGGTCACCGGGTTTAAGCTCATTGTGTCCTGGGAGGAAGGAACACATGATTTACCCCCTAGACTCGTTTTTTAGCGCGGCGTTGACCTCTTGACCCCGACGATTTACCTCCTTGGCCTCTAACCCGCCCGCCTCGGCCTCCCACTTGGCCCCCACGCCTAAAACCAGTAATACTACCACCCCTCGGGGATCCCCCCTCCCCCAACCTTTTCCCCCCCCCTCCCTTCTGGCCACACCCTTCGCCCCCCTAACCCTGTTACCCCACTCTTCCTCCTCCCTCCTGAAGGGGCCCTTCCGTCGCTCTCCCTCCACCCTCATCCTCCAAAAACCCGTCCACACCTTCTTTCCCCGCCGGCCCATGTCTTTCTCCATCACCATCATCATCGACCCCACCACCACCACCCCCCACCCCCCCACCCACCACCCACCACCACCACCACCACCACCACCACCCCACCACCACCACCAACCACCACCAAAAAAAAACAAAAAAACAACACAACAAAACAAAAACAAACCAAACAAAAACACACAACACCCCACACACACACACACACCACCACCACACACAACCCCACCACACACACACACACACCACACCACACACACACCACAAAACAACACAACCAACACACCCCACCACCCCCCTGAAAACGACCACTCAACCTGCTATCATATACCTCCCTGGCTGCGCTGGCCCTTTATGAGACACGCTCCATCTCTCCTAGGCTCTCTTGCCCCCCTCTCCAGTTCCCTCCCGCTCTCACCATACCTCTTCCTTTTACACCCCCCCCCCCCCCCCCTTCCCCCCTTCCCCCTACCCGCCTCCTCCTTCCAGTATACGGCTCTGGTCGCCATAAAAATCACCCCCTGGCGACCCCGCAAAATTTGGTACCGTGCGGTTTTGTGGAGTCTTACCCCCCGGGGATGATGGTGTGCCCCCGGTCCGGCCTCAGATTACCTGGGCCGACATGCAACTACCGGGGCGTCGGAATGGTATGCGCGACTCCCCTCGGGTTCCGCAATAGTCAGGTCCCCCTCGGAATGGGATGGGACAAGTCTTAATGTTGGACGTTAGTAGATCCGTGTTGCGGCGGGTGTGCGTGAAGACAAGCTGAGCCGGGGGGGGTTTGACGAGGGCCGCTGTCTTGTATTTTGAGGGGTTTTGGTGTGTGTGGGTGTTTTGTGGGCTGTGTGTGTTGGGGTTTCGTGTGTGTGCTATTTTTTTATTGGTATTATTGTTATTACTATGTGTTATTATTGATTATTATTGGTAGTAGTTTCATTATTTCATTATCATCGCCATAACAACACACACACACACACACAAACACACACCAAAAAAAAACAAACAAAAACCCACACACAAACACACACACGACACACACCCACAAAACACACACCAACAACACCCAACAAAACCACAACACACACACACACACCACCAACCAAAAACCACAACAGAACACCAGGCACCCCTAAGTTTGTGGTATAGTGAGCGGGGAATCTTGTGGTGACCTTCGCCGCCACTATTGAGGGCCCATGCAGGTGAGGGTGTTAGGTCCGTATCTGTCAGTTCTTTTTCTCATTTGTTGGCTGTTTCATCGCCCCTTCCTCCTCCCAAAAACCCTGCCCTTTCCCTAGCGTGGTGCACGGAAGGCCGCCCTCGACCGATTGAATGCCCCGCCGGAGCCTTGTTACTCTAAATGAAGTGAAGAGGGATGAAAGGCGGAGGAGGAACTGAATTTCCGTATTTTGTGGACGTTCCGACCGTCTACACCCGAGCGAACGAAGGAGGGACGGGCGAGTACCAAGCCGCGCGAACTGACAATTACACTGTCAGAGGGCTTGCACTGATTCTCCCTCCCTCCACCACGCCCCTCGCTGAAGGGGAGGGGTGGTGGGGAAGGTAAAATAAATGGAAGGAAAATAGAAGCTGAAGGGAAGAAATTGAAAGGGAAAGGGAAAGGGGACGAGGTGATAGACAGTTGAGGAAGGAAGAAGTGTTGATGATTCATTATAGAGGACTGAGAGTGAAGGGAGGGAGAGGACCTGTAAGGGTTGGGTATAGGGATGGTGAGGGAGGGAAGGAAGGTAGGAGGGAGAAGCCCCCCATCGCTCATGGCGGTTTCTAAAGGAGGTTTATGGAAGGACGATGATACAGCCCGACAGGGAAAAAAAAGCCCCCGGGGGGGCAATTTGGGAAGGGGGAAAAATATTTAACATGGACACCGAATTCTGGCACGAATAAATCCAGTCATAATATTGATGCATGAAATACCGACGACGAGAAAAGTATGAATAGAGGATAGATTAGAGGAGGGTGTCGTGCGTCCACCGAAAAAAAGCAAGGTTTAGGAGGATAACCCAAGTTTTCCCTTTAGCCTGTAAAAGTCCGTCTGTCGTCTCGCTGCGGCACAAATAAACACGGGAACAAAGGCCACCATCTGGGGGTGGCCGTGGGGCCCGAGATGTCCCCCTCAAGCGCCCTCACATCATGGCATCGTCCTTGGACACCGCTGAGCCACTAACCCCATCAGGTCACCCCGTAGGGGGAAACCCCTTCCTGTCCCTCGTCAGGCAGGTGAGCAGACAGGTGAACGAGGGAGACACCTTAACGAGGAGACCCACGTCTTTATGGCACTCCGCAGGGTGACGGCCCGTGCAGCTCCCGAGACAACCTTTACTCTCACTGGGACGCTTCCGGCCCTGGACACGTTTATGCGAGGCCAGACGGGGGTTAACGAGGGGGCCCGGGACGTTAACGGGCCACTCGAGTGCCCGTTGGTAGTGAGGGAATGAGGAGAGGCGCCCAAAGGGGGGGCATGGGGTTACCGGCC
>JACEEZ010003761.1:0-13543 GCA_016584305.1 Chionoecetes opilio | reverse complement strand
AAAACAAAACAAACAAAAAGCCCCCCAAAAAAAACAAAAAACCCCAAAAACCCAAACCACCCAACAACAAAAAAAAAAAAAAAAAAATTTGGGAAAAAGGGGCCCCGGGGTCTGTCTTTTTCATGAAGAAAAAGAAACGCAAACAAATCGTCTTCACCCCCCCCGCCAAAAAACCGACAATCACACCCCTTGCTTATCCCCCCCCCCCTCCCCCCTTAGGGCCCCTTGCTAGAAGGGGGGGGGGGAAGGGGGGGGGGAGGGAGGGGGGAGAGGGGAAGGGAAAGGGGGGGAGTATAAGGAAGAGTGAAGGGGACGAAAGCAAAGGGTTAAAAAGAGAAAGGGAAGGGGTTGAGTAGGGTACAAAGGTGGAAGAATGGATAGTAAAAAGAGAAAGAAGGGGAAAAAAGGAATAGAGGAAGGAGAGTGGGAGAGAAAGGGAAGAGGAAAGGGGGGTAGGGAGAGGAGAGGGAAAGAGGGAGAGAGAGAAGAGAGGAAAAGAGGGAGAGAGAGAAGGAGGGGAATAAGAAGAGGGAGGGGGGAGAAGAAAAGGGGGGAAAGGGGATGGAAAGGAGAACAGGAGAGTATACGGAGTAAAAAAAGGGGAAAGGGGGGAAAGTAAGGGAAAGATAAGATAAGTTTTCACCTATCAACACTTTGCAAGTACCAATACAGGTTATTGATATACAAAGCGCCCCACGCAACGAACTAGGCGGACTCAAACCCGTGACCGAAGCACGGGGACGGCACTTGCGAACTCAGCTCTACCAACCTGCCCCCAGACGGGCGAGTAATGGAAGAGAAGGGAAAGGGGAAAAGGGAGTTATAGAGATTTGGGGAATAGGAAGAGGAAAAAAAAAGGGAAAAGGTAAAAGTGGAATTTAAAAAACAGAAAAGGGGGAAAAAAGATGAGGAAAGGGAGAAGGGGGAAAATGGGAAATAAAGAAAGGAAATGGGGAAGGGGAAAAAATAACAAAAAAAGGGGAAAAGAAGAGAAAATACGAAGACAAATAAGAGAAGAAAAAAAACAAAACAAGCAGAAGAAAAAGCTAGAAAAATAAAGAAAGGCAAAATAAACCAAAAAATACTACAAAAAAAAAAAAAAAAACCCTTTTAAAAAGATGAAGAAAAAAAAAACCTATCAGCAAACTCAAATTTTTTATTTTTCTCCGTTTTTCTTTACCCCTGACCCGCCCTGCCCTGCCCCCCCCGCCCGCCCCGCCCGCCCCCCGCCCCGCCCCCCCCCCCGCCCCGCCCCCCCGCCCCCCCCCCCCCCCACTTTCTCTGCCCCCTAAAAACCCCCCACCACCCCCCCCCCCTGCCCCGAAAGCCCCCCCCACCACTCCCCCTGCCCCTAAAGCCCCCCCCCCACCTTCCCTGCCCCGTAAAAGCCCCCCAACTTTCCCCTGCCCCCTAAAGCCCCCCCCCCACCTTTCCCCCGCCCCCTAAAGCCCCCACAGACACCATATTTCATTGGCGGTCTTAATGGCAAGGGGTTTGGTTAGGTTGGTTGGTTAGGGGTTGGGGTTTGGTTAGTTTTGGTTGGCTAGGGGAGATTTTGGGGTTTTTTTAGGTTTTGGTTTGGGTTTGGTTTGGTTATAAAATATGAAGAGAAAAAAAATCATAATAGAGGCAGATACTAGAATTGTACAGGAAAGTAAACAATTTTTTCAAAAACCTGTAAACTATTGTCCTTTTTCTTATCGGGCGCCCGTTATCGGTTCTTCGGTGGTCTTCGGGGGTTAGGGGTTCGGGGTACGGGGGTATCGGGGGTATCGGGGGGATCGGGTTTTTCTGTGCCCCGGAAACTTACGTTTGCTACTTTGGGGGTTTTTTTTTTAGTTTTTAGTTTTTTTCGTTTTTTCCTTTATATAAATTGAAAAGGGGGACAAAAAAACGCGCCTATTATTTTTATTTTAATCTTGATATTTTTTATTAGTGTTTTAAAACGTAATTCGGAGTAATTTAAAGGAAAACCAAATACTTAAAAGAAGAACTACTAGAACTAAATATATATACTTACTAAAATATCTATACTACTGCTATTACAACAAAAAAACAAAATTCACTATAATACTAACTACACTACTACTACACTCTACACAACAACAAAAAACAACAAAAAAACCCAAAAACAACAAAAACAACAACAACAACAACTACTACTACTACTATACAATTTCTACTAATATACTACTACTATGCTACTACCCCCCCATCCCCCTTTCATTCCCCCACCCTTTAACGTGCGACCCCACGTCCCCCCTCCCCTCGTCCTTCCCTTGCGTCCCCAAACCCCTCCTCAACCCAACCCCCCTTCCCCATTCCCCCCAACCCCAACACCAACCCCCGCCCTCATTGCCCTCCCTGCCCCCTCTTTCCCCTCCCTTAGCCCCCCCCCCCCCCACCCCCCCGGGGCCTTATTCTGGCATTGTTTTACACGGCCAAGATGGAGCCTGCAAGTGTATAAAAAGGCCCCAAAGAAAACATGAGCAGTTTTAGATAGATTTACTTTCTTTTTTGTATGTTTATATTTATATTTTTTTTTTTCCGGGATGACGATGAGTGGATAGAATTTTTATTTTTTTAAAGGGTTTTTACAAAAAGGGACATGTAGGAAAAAGTTCTTACGGCTTTTAGTAATCAGGGTAAAAACAAGAAGTAAGGATTCAATTGGAAAAAACTAAATTTAAAAAGAAATGGGGAAAAAGGTTAAAAAGGGGTGGTAAATGTTTGGAAGGACTCAGTGTCAGTGGTTATACGGAGTCAATGGGGGATTTTAAAAGGGGGGAAAAATTTTCATGGAGGGGGATAAAGGTGGATGAGGTTAGTTTTTAAGTAACGGGAAAACCCCACGGAGGTCTATGGCCTCTTTTTAGCTTCCTTATTTTTTTATGTTCTTATGTTCTATTTTCCCCTCTCCGAAAGTTACTATAAAACTTGTAAATAAAAACCCTTCACTTTACACCCCTTTTAAAAAGATGAAGAGTGGGAGGGACCTAAAAAGAGATTCCCCGAATACGTAAAAGGATTTAGATTCGTGATATTCAAGGTTTTGGTAGTGAAGGAGCGTTAGTCTATTTTTTTTACGAGGCGAAAATTTTATTTTATCTTAAGGGTTTATGCTTTAAAACATGCCATGTTTATCGAATTTTTTGTTTATTTCCCATGCTTTTGCTTATGCCTATGGGGTTTTCCTGATTTTCCTATTGGTTAACATGATAAAAAAACGCTGAAAATTTTAAGAAACGAATTTCTCTTCCCTGGATCAATATCAGCCAGTAAGCGCAAGGGGTAGGATTTATCTCGTAATAAAAAAACAGGTTGTTTAGGACACTAACAATGAGTTTTAAGTTCAGAAAATTCAATTTAAAGAAAGGGAAAATGTAAGAATTGATTCCCTTTGGGGTGGTGGGGAGGAGAAAAAAAGTTTGTATATGGGTGAGGTTTAATACGATAGAGAGCTTTAAAAGAGAAGAGGAGAAATACGTAAAAAATTCTGGGTAGGGAGAAAGGTGGTATTAGGAAAGAAGGGCTCTTATGTAACAGACTTCTATTCCACTAATTCTTCTCCCTCTCTCTCTCTCTCTCTTCTCTTTTCCCTCTTCCCCCTTCTCTCTCTCTCTTCTCTTTGTAGAAAGGACTAAACAGTCGGCTGGTCCGTGTTTGAAAATTCACGATCGACCAAAGCCATAGATACAGTAATTTGGGATTATCCCCCAAGATTCACCAGGATTTTTTAACCCTTTCCCCGATCTTTCCTTTTCATAAAAAACTATGTTTTTCGGCCCTAAAATTTCGAAAAGTAACTGAAAATACCAAATTGTTAGTCGACAAGGATACTAAACAGGGCATATCTATAAAACTTGCTTGTATTCACTAAAAATACCTAAGGGACCCAAATTACAATGGAAATTTCGCTCTGGGTCTCAAGGAGTTTGAGAGTCCCGCCCCACCTTACCCCCTTTTCCTCTCCCCACCTCTTTTCCTCTTTCTGCGAAATGCGTAGTAAAAACATATATACGTAATTATATCCTAACCCCTTTTTTTTTCCCTCCATTCCTTTCCTTAATTAATTCACTTTATTAATTCTGTCCGTTACATTTAAAAATTTTTTTATTTTTTTTTTTTTTTTTTTTTTTTACACACAGGGAAAAAGGCCAAGGGACAACAAAATGGGTAAAACAAAAACCGCTTAGTTCCAGCCATAAAAAAAACCCGTAAAAGAATAAAAAAAAAAACAAAAGGGGGGGGCCAATTATTTTGGGGGGTGTCTTTTTACTCTTCTTTACAAGATTTTTTAATAAGGAAAGGGAAAATAGAAACGGGAAGGGGTTTTCCAGAGTTTACCAGTAAAAGGGGTGAAAGAGAAAGTTGTTTAACTCTTGTTTAGAGATGGCAGAATGGGAGGGGAAAGAGTAGAAATCTTGTGCAGCGGGGGCCGCGGGGTGGGGGGAGGCAGCGTTAGAAAGTTCAGAGAGCAGTGAGCATGAAAAAACGGTAAAGAGAGCAGAAAAAAATTGCGGCGGGATTAAAGATTGAAAAAAGTCAGTCAAGGAGAGGAGTTGATTGAGGAAAGCTTTTGATAACCCTTTTTAGGAAGTTAGAGTGGATCCTCCCAAAATGTGAGACATACTCCTACATGGGGGTTTGGCCCCCTGTAGAGAGAAGCAATTTGGAGGGAAAAAAAAGGCCAGAGCCACACACCCAAACTCTTAGAAGCTGTTTAACAAGAGATGAGTTTTGGGATTTTTCCAGTTCAATTTTTTAAAGGTATCCTAGATGTTCATTGTAAAGGAGACAGTTGAAGTCATTGAAAAAGGGGGGATAGTTATTGGTAGGTTTTACGATAGAAGGTTTTGGGTTTTTGAGGCATTGAACAAAAAAAGGTTTGTTTGCCCCACAAAAAATTATAGAAAGATCAAAAAGAGGGCGCCGGTGGCTCTCTCCGTGAATACTTATTCCTTTGAGTTGGACGTTAAAAAACGACGTTAAAAAAAGCAGGGTAGAATCTCAGCTAGGAGTGGATAGGGTTTTGAGTTAACTTAAAAAATCATTAAGAAAATAAAAAAGAGAGTGGGGATGGGACAGACCCCTGGGAAACCCCCACTATGATAGATTTAGGAAAAAACAATGTCCTCTCAGTAGCGGCAATAGAACGGTTTAAAGGGGAAACTTAAAATGAAGGACAGGAAAAGGGTTAGAAACCGAATGAGGGTAGTTTGGAAAATTAAAGATTTGGCCGACTCTATCAAAAGCTTTTGATATGTAAAAGGGAAACAGCAAAAGTTTCACCGAAACCCAAGGGGGATGACAAGTTTCAGAAAGGAAAAGTAGAAGATCCCCAGTAGATCGCCCTTTACGGAAACGTCTGACGATAATAGAAGATTGTGAGCAGAAGAGCTTAAAAACCCTTCTTATTAAGTTAGATTAAAAAAATTTAAAAAGGCGGGAAAGAAAAGCTATAGGCATATCAAAGGGTTAGAAGGGTCACCCTTCTTAGGAACATTTTGGATGTGAGAAAATTTCCCAGCAAAAAGGGAAAAGGTGGAAAGATAGACATAAACGGAAAAGTTTTACCGGGCAAGGGGGCAAGCAATAAGCCATTTTTTTAAGAACAATAGGAGGGGTCCCTCAGGACCGTAAGCCTTCCGAGGGGTTAAGCCGACAGGGCAAAGAAAAAAAATCATCCCAAAGGGTCTTAATGAAAGGATAATAAAATCAGAGGGGGGGGGAAGGAGGAAAAGCCCTTCATCACCGAGTGAATTTTTAGCAAATGTTTGAGCGAAGGTTCAGCTTTGAAGTAGATGAACAGCGTGGAGCCATCTGGTTTAAGCATAGGAGGGAAGATGAGAAAAAAAAATTTTTAAGATGTTATTTGTAGATGCCAGAATCACGAGAGGAATTTGATTTTAGAAAGATTTTGACTCATTCTTAAAAAAAAAGAGTTTTTTTAAGCTGAAGTAAAGTTTGCATGATTGGGCAAAATATAAAGGGGATGAGTTTTTAGGAGATGGATGCTACGGTACGTTTGTGAGCCACCTTCTACTCGACGCAGAGAACAAACGATTAAACCCCCAAAGGTTTAGGGTTTGGATTAGAGAAAGTAGGAAGTAGCCTTCCCCCCCAAGCTTGACCTCATTATGCGCTCTCACAAAAGATGGGTCTTGACATGGGAAAATGTAATCTTCATGGAAAATCAGAGTAGTACGCCTTTGGTCTTCCCTTTGCGAGTTGAAGTGCCGAAGCCTCCGCTTTTGGTGGGTCCCGAGACGGTACCCGGGGCGATAGGACAGGGGACAAAATAAGATTTTGATCGGGGGGAACCAAGGAGAGAATAGTTTTTACAGAGTAAGCGAAGGGTTAGTAGTTAGGAAAAAACAAAAGTTGGGGGGGGGTCCCCAGGGGGAGGAAAACGGGGAGGGTGCGACCCGGCTCTAGGCTTGGAATAGAAAATTTTAGGCTTTTTTCACCCGGTTTGGGCAGGAAAAAAGAGAAGCCCAAAACGGTGGGGAACATTTAAGTCCCAAAAATGGAATTTTAGTAAAGGAAAAGGATAGAAAGTGCTCCAAAATTTTTTTTGTTAAATAGTCGAAAATTTTTCAAGTCAAGGAGTTAGGGGAGAGATATTTACAAAAACACAGATAAATTTTGTAAAAGGGACTTTAAGTCGAAACCCGAGGCAGAAATTTAGAAGATTCAAAGGGGGGGGGGCCGAGAGCAAGTGATGTCTTGGCAGTTTTCGCAACAGAAGCTTTGGTTAAAATTTTGAATAGAGACGATGAGGAACAGAAAAAGGTCTGCTGTCAGGTCACGCATGTGAGCAAGTCATAATATGTGAGTATATTCAAGGTCTGTTTATCTACATTCAAATCAACACCTTTACATGATAGATTTAGGAGAGTAAAGAATCCACTAGCCCCTCTTGCTTATGCCCGTTAAAGGTAATTTCCCCCTTAAAACCCTTTCCCCCCAAACTTTAGCTATTAAAACGTTTTTATATTTCATGCCCCTAAAAACTTACTTAAACCAAAAAAATTCATATTCCCCTAGCAAAAGTTTTTCAGTCAGGAGCTAAAAGGGAAAAAGGGCAATGTTAAAGGCGCCTTCTTTCTCCCCTTTATAGCTTCATGGGTTAAGTGGTAGCGAATTGGGTTAGTGTGCAGCGTCCCCGCGTTCGAACCCCGCTCCCCCCCCTGAGTTAATTTCTGGTGTGGGGAAATTGTCTCTCAAACCCTCGCGTTTGATTTTTGGGATTTTGTCTAGATATGCCAAGTACCCCTACCTCTCTATACCTATATCTCCACATACTTACCATATTACCCTCACCTACCTACCTATATCTACCTCACCTACCTACCTATACCTACCTCACCTACTTACCTATATCTACCTCACCTACCTACTAACTCCCTCCCCTACCCAGGAACCCCCACCCGCGGCCCCCCTGCCCTCCACCTCATTAAAAAAACAGGAGTCTGCCCGCGTGGGATGGGGTGGGCGTGGGGGGTTGGGGCCTTCTCCACGCCCCCCGCCCCGCCGCCCCCCAAACCGCGGCCCCAAAAAACCCACCGTTGTCTTCTGGGTGGCTTAAATGAACCCCCAAGTATACGTTCCTCCTGTCCCCCTTGTCTCCTTTCCCCCGCATCCGGGGGGACTCATTGGGCCCCCCCGAGAGAGAAGAAGGAAGTAGCGATTAATTTTGGGAGCTTTAAAAGGAGGCGGATTTCTTATGGGGTGGGGTGAAAGGTGGGGTATGGGAGTGTTAAATAAAGGAATACCACGTGTAGGGCTCGCGCTTCTTTTAATTCCTTTTTTTTATTTCTTTTTGTTCTTATTTATGGGTTCTCGTTAGTTGCCGCCCTCGAAGGATCTAAACGAAGCTCCTACACCCATGAACCCCTTGAGGCCCAAAACGTAATTTCCATTGTAATTTGGGTACCATTAGACGATTTTTTAGTGAATATAAGCAATATTTTATAGAAATGACCTGTTTAGTATCCTTGTTCACTAACAAATTTGGTATATTCAGACACTTTTCGTAATTTTATGGCTCGAAAACATACAATTTTTTATAGAAAAGGAAAGATCTGGGCGCGAAGGGGTTAAAACGCCATGAAACACAGCAATAAACAGATAAATGGGAACGTGGAATAAAGAAAAGCTTATTAGTACGAGTGTCATCCTAACTCACCCTCAAGACCCGCCTCTCCTGACGCAGGCTGACGGTGGTGGTGGGTGGCGGGCAATGGATGTCCCTTGATACCTTGCTTCCCTGGCACTGACTGACACTGACGCCGGGCACCACCCACTGACACTCTGGCACCCGCGCTCATGAATGGACACGCTGTTAGCCCGGCGAGGAGGAAGTGTCGTACCGCAGCCGTGCCCCAAGACCCCGGCCCCGGCAGGTGGTTCTTGGGGTTCCTTGATTCTTGGGGTTCCTTGATTCTTGAGGTTCCTTGGTTATGGGGGTTCTGGGGTTAGGGGGTTCCCTTGGTTGGGGGGTTCTGGGTTTTGGGGGTTCCTTGGGGTTTTGGGGGTTCTTTGGTTCGGGGGTCCTTGGTTTGGGTTCCTTGGTTCTGGGGGGTTTCCTTTTTTTTGGGGGTTCCTTGTTTCTGGGGGTTCCTTTTTCTGGGGGTTCCTTGGTTCCGGGGTTCCTGGTTTTGGGTTCTTGGTTTTGGGGGTTTCCTTTGGTTCTGGGGGTTTTCCGGTTCTGGGGGTTCCTTGGTTTGGGTTCCTTGGTTTTGGGGGTTTTTGGTTTGGGGGGGTTCCTTGTTCTGGGTTTGGTTCGGGGGGTTTCCCTTTGGGTTTGGGGGGTTTCCTTGGGTTTTGGGGGGGTTCCCTTTGGTTTTCGGGGTTCCCTTTGGCTGGGTTCCTTTGGGTTTGGGGGTTCCTTTGGGTTTTGGGGGGTTCCTTTGGTTTGGGGGTTTTTTGGTTCGGGTTTTTGGTTTGGGGGTTCCTTGGTTTGGGGGTTTCCCTTGGTTGGGGGTTTCCCTTTTGGTTTTTGGGGGTTTTCCTTGGTTTGGGGGTTCCTTGGTTTTGGGTTCTTGGTTCTGGGGCCCTTTTTTTGGGGGGTTCCGGGTTCGGGGGGGTTCCCTTTGGGTTTCTGGGGGTTCCCTTTGGTTCGGGGGGGTTCCTTGGTTGGGGTTCCCTTTCTGGGGTTCCTTTTTTCTGGGGGTTCCCTTGGGTTTCGGGGTTCCCTTTTGGTTCGGGGGGTTTCCTTGGTTCGGGGGGTTTCCCTTGTTTCTTTTTTTTCCCGGGTTTGGGGGTTCTTGGTTCTGGGGGTTTCCCTTGGGTTTGGGGGGGTTCCTTTGGTTCGGGGGGGTTCCCTTGGTTTGGGGGTTCTTTTTGGGGGGTTCCTTGGGTTTTTGGGGGGGTCCCTTTGGTTCGGGTTCTTGGTTCTGGGGTTCCTTGGTTGGGGTTTTCCTTGGGTTTGGGGGTTCCTTGGTTTGGGTTTTTTGGTTGGGGTTTTTCCCTTGTTTGGGGGTTTTTGGGTTTTGGGGGTTTTCCTTGGTTCTGGGGGTTCCCTTTGGGGTTTGGGGGTTTTTTGGTTTTTGGGGCCCCTTGGTTTCGGGGGGCTCCGGGTTTCGGGTTCCTTTGGTTCGGGGGGTTTCCCCGGGTTCGGGGGGTTCCCTTGGGTTCGGGGGGGTCCTTGGTGGGGGGTTCCTGGTTTGGGGTTTTTTGGTTGGGGTTTTTCCTTGGGTTGTGGGGTTTCCCTTTGGGTTTGGGGGGGTTTCCCTTTGGTTCTGGGGTTCCTGGTTTGGGGGGTTTCCTTGGTTGGGGTTCCTTGGTTCGGGGTTCCTTTGGTTTTGGGGTTCCCTTTGGGTTCGGGGGGTTTTCTTGGTTTTGGGGGGCCCTTTGGTTCTGGGCCTTGGTTCGGGGGTTTCCTTGGTGGGGGGGTTCCTTGGTTCGGGGGGTTCCTTGGTTTTTTGGGGGGTTCCCTTTGGTTCTGGGGTTCCGGGTTCGGGGGGCCCTTTGGTTTGGGGGGGTTCCCTTTTGGTTTTGGGGTTTCCTTGATTTTTGGGGGTTTTCCGATTCTTGGGGGTTCCTTGATTCTTGGGGTACCTTGTTTCTGGGGTTTCCTTGATTTTTGGGGTTTCCTTTGATTTTGGGGGTTTCCCTTTTATTTTTGGGGGGTTCCCTGTTCGGGGGTTTCCTTGTTTTTGGGTTCCCTTTGTTTTGGGGGGGTTCCTTTGATTTTGGGGTTCCTTGATTTTTGGGGGTTTTTACTGTAGGGGGTGAGGGCGGGCGGGATAGGGCGGGGGGGAGATTTTCAAGTTTCAATTTTTATTGAAAAAAAGTGGGGGGGGGATTGTTTAGCATTATTGACGAAGTACCATTTTTACAGATTTTTAAGTCTTTAAAAATTATAGGAACACTTGTCAAAGTAAAAATAACAATACAAAAATGCTTAAAAAGAAAAAAAGGGCGATTTTTCTATACAAAAAACTATCAAAAAGAAAACAAAAGAGTTACAAGAGGGGAAGGGGGGGAGCGTATACAAAAATACAGAAAAACGAAAAGAACAAAATAACAAAGAAAAAAGGAAGCACAAGAGGCCGCGAGCCCTACAGTGGTAGTTCTTAAAGGAAAGGGCGTTTAAATGAATAAGACAAATGTGTGTCCTGCTAAACACCTTCCCTGCTGAGGAAGAGGAACAAGCACACTCTGCTATGTGGCCCCGAAATGCAGAAAGTAAACAAACGAAGTAATTTAACTTTTCAAGAGATTAAACAGAAACCTCCCTTTTGAAAACTTTAACTCATCACCTTCCTCCCCCAATGAGGGAAATTCCGCCTCACGAGAGACAGGGCGCCAACTCTGCTATGAGGGCCCCCAAAAGAGAAAAAAACAAAGTTAATAAAGATTTAAAAAAATAAACTCCACTGCAGACACATTTCGGAACTATCCGTGTAGGTCCCACTGTCTCTTGAGCTTTCCCTTTTCTCTTAAGTTTTTTTGTTTTTGACTAATACTCCCTCCTATCCCCTTTATCACCACCCGGGAAAGAGAAACTACAACTTTATGAGGTCATCTGCCCTAAAAAAGGAAAACATGACCACACACGTTAACCTCCGCGACACATCTTCACGCAGACGATGTGACCTCAAAAGCAGAGCAAGAAATAAGGCAGAGGCGTCGCTGGGAGGGGGACGTAACCCCCTCTCTGCCCTAAAAAGAGCGCGGTGATTAGTGAAGCGTAATAGTACTTTACCTTTTGTGTGTGTGGGGTGTTGTGGGGTGGTTGGTGGTTTTGTGTGTGTTGGGTGGTGGTTGTGTTGGTTTTGGGGGTTTTGGTGGTGGGTTGGGGTGGTTGTGGTGGGGTGGGGTGTTGTGGTTTTGTGGTGTGTGGTGGGGGTGGGGGTGTGGGTTGTGGTGTGTGGTGTGGGGTGGTGTTGTGTGTGGGGTGTGTGGTGGGTGTTGTGGTTGTGTTGTGGTTGTTGGGTGGGTTGTGGTTGTGTGGGGGTGTGGTTTTGGGGGTTTTGGGTGGTGGGGGGTTGTGTGTGTGTGTGTGTGTGTGTGTGTGTGTGGTGTGTGTGTGTGGTGTGTGTTGTGTGGGTGTGGGGTGTGTGTGTTGTTGTGTGTGTGTGGTGTGGGTGTGGGGTGTGTGGTGTGTGTTGTGGGGTGTTTGTTTTGGGGTGTGTGTGGGGGTGTGTGTGTGTGTGTGGTGTGTGTGTGGTGTGTGTGTGTGTGTGTGTGTTGTGTGTTGTGTGTTGGTGGGGTGTGTGTGTTTTGGTGTGTGGGGTGTGGGGTGTGTGTTTGTGTGTGTGTGTGGTGTGGTGTGTGTGTGGGTTGTGTGGTGTGTGTGTGTGTTGGGGGTGGTGTGTGTGTGTGTGTTTGTGTGTGTGGTGTGTGTGTGTGGGGTTGTGTGTGTGTGTGTGTGTTGTGGTTGTGGTGGTGGTGTGGGGTGTGTGTGTGTGTGGTGTGGTGGGGGGTTGTGTGTGTAAGAGGTAAACCCAGAGATACACAAACAGTGTTGTTGTTGCGCGAACTGTTTTAAAAGGAAAAAAATGTATAAAAACAAAAAATATCCCCCAAAAAACTATACTACTATACTACTATTTTTACTATAATACTACTACTAACAAAAACTACTACTACATTTAAACTTTGCTATATACACTCCCTACTACGCACAGGAATCCACGCGTAGGTCTCCAGCTTTTGGGAGCTTCCTTATTTTTTTATGTTCAACCAACAAAAAAAAACAAGGTAAAACCAGTAGACCCTTTAATGGGAGGGCGAGCGAGCCCGTGAAACCCCCCGCACGGCGGCCCCACCCGGTTTTTGACCTTGTGACTTGCTGGGTGTGTGGTCTCAAACCACTCCCAAAATTTCAATTTTATGGGTACAGCCTTTTCTCACTATAGCAAGATAACGTTTTGAAAACCCCTCAGGGGCCCGGGCCCCACGCGCCTGCTGCCCCCTCACGGAACAAAACATGTCAATTCAATAGGAATTGAAGGGGGCTATGGGGCGAGACCGTTTGTCATCGGAAGGGGGAAAAAAAGATATAAGCTCCTGAAAACGGACGGTCGGGTCGGGCCGGGGCCCGGGGGGCCGAAGCGTAACGGTTGGTCGGGCGGGTCGGCCCTGAGTGAGAAAAATCGGATCCACCGAGGAATCGCGAGCGCTTCGCGCCGCTCGTAATCAAAAATTTCCAAAAAGATTTTTGGACATTAAGGGAATTGGAACCAAATAAAAACCCCAATAAATTATACAGGGCGAAAAAAGATGTTTAAAAAATTAATAAAATTAAGACAGGTACAAGAACCCTACCACTTTTTTTTCTTTTTAACTTCCCAAAATCTAACTTTTTAGCTTTTTTAACTTTTCAAATTCCTAACTTTTTACTTTTTACCCCGGGTGGGCTCAAGTCCCCCCAAGTATCCGGCACTTCCATTTTGTCGTTTTTTCTTTTAATTTCTGTTTTTTAACGCAAATTTAAATTTTTTCAATTTCCAACAGCATGGTTTAAAGGGGGAAAGTAAGCTACGTGAAGGGACGAGCAAAATAAAACAATACACTTTTTTTCATTATATACAACATTGTTTTGCACGGAAACCCCGCCTAAACGTGTTTGGTTGCACTGTTTCCCCCCCCCTCCGAGACAGGCCAGCACCTATGCACAAGGGAGGGGGGTTAGCGTGGCCACTTTCCTATAATAATTTGCATGCCAAAGGTATCAGGCACTTGAGAAAAGATACTGGTTTTGACTTTAAATGTGTGAAATATTTGTTTTTTTAATTTTATTCAAGGCTAAAAAAAAAAAAAGGGGATGAGATTTGAATGTTTTTTTTTAAAATTTTTATATTGTAGAAAACAACTTTAATCAAAACACTTTGTCTTAAAAGCTTAATTTAAAGTGCTTTAAAAAAAAAACCCTGGTATTTACAAATTTTGGAGTTTTAAATAAATACTTAATAAAATTATATTAAAATACTTTCCCAATGAAAATGGAGAGTTTAAAATAGATTTTATCCTATCAGCACTTTGCAGTACCAATACAAGGTTTTGCTTACAGAGAGATATTGATATTGAT
>JACEEZ010003759.1:38939-41439 GCA_016584305.1 Chionoecetes opilio | reverse complement strand
ATGAATAATAATAATAATAATGATAATGATAATAATGATAATAATGATAATATTAATAATAATAATAATAATGTTGAATGAGAGGAATACGAAGTTCAGAAAGATGAATAAGAGAAAAATAATTCTTCAAAACAGAATTTCCAAGTAAAAGAGAGAGAGAGAGAGAGAGAGAGAGAGAGAGAGAGAGAGAGAGAGAAGAGAGAGAGAGAGAGAGAGAGGAGAGAGAGAGAGAGAGAGAATATTACCCGCACAACTTTTCTCATCGTAATGTTTTTCCGTCTTTTCAAATCTTTCTTCATATTTCCATTTGCATTTCCTTTCATTCATTTCATTCATCTTTTTAATTCACGTTTCTGCTTCACATTATTCATTTCTCTTTGCTTTTGATGTTTTAATTCTTCGTTCTTTTCTTCTTTCTGTTCTTTTCTTTCATTCACTTTTCCTTTCATTCCACTTTTCCTTCATTCTAAAATTCTACGTTTTTGTATATTTTCCCACGTCCTCTTTCTCTTGTGATTCCTCCTCTTCCTCTTCTCTTGTGTTTCCTCCTCTTCCTCTTCCTCTTGTGTTTCCTCCTCTTCCTCTTCCTCTTGTGTTTCCTCCTCTTCCTCTTTCTCTTGTGTTTCCTCCTCTTCCTCTTCCTCTTGTGTTTCCTCCTCTTCCTCTTCCTCTTGTGTTTCCTCCTCTTTCTCTTGTGTTTCCTCCTCTTCCTCTTCCTCTTGTGTTTCCTCCTCTTCCTCTTGTGTTTCCTCCTCTTCCTCTTCCTCTTGTGTTTCTTCCTCTTCCTCTTCCTCTTGTGTTTCCTCCTTCCTCTTTCTCTTGTGTTTCCTCCTCTTCCTCTTTCTCTTGTGTTTCCTCCTCTTCCTCTTTCTCTTGTGTTTCCTCCTCTTCCTCTTCCTCTTGTGTTTCCTCCTCTTCCTCTTTCTCTTGTGTTTCCTCCTCTTCCTCTTCCTCTTGTGTTTCCTCCTCTTCCTCTTCCTCTTGTGTTTCCTCCTCTTCCTCTTCCTCTTGTGTTTCCTCCTCTTCCTCTTCCTCTTGTGTTTCCTCCTCTTCCTCTTCTCTTGTGTTCCTCTCCTCTTCCTCTTTATCACGTGTTTCCTCTCTTCCTCTTTATCACGTGTTTCCTCTCTTCCTCTTTATCACGTGTTTCCTCTCTTCCTCTTATCTCGTGTTTCCTCTCTTCCTCTTTCCTCTTGTGTTTCCTCCTCTTCCTCTTCCTCTTGTGATTCCTCCTCTTCCTCTTTCTCTTGTGTTTCCCCCCTCTTCCTCTTGTGTTTCCTCCTCTTCCTCTTGTGTTTCCTCCTCTTCCTCTTTCTCTTGTGTTTCCTCCTCTTCCTCTTCCTCTTGTGTTTCCTCCTCTTCCTCTTCCTCTTGTGTTTCCTCCTCTTCCTCTTCCTCTTGTGTTTCCTCCTCTTCCTCTTCCTCTTGTGTTTCCTCCTCTTCCTCTTCCTCTTGTGTTTCCTCCTCTTCCTCTTTCTCTTGTGTTTCCTCCTCTTCCTCTCTCTTCTTGTGTTTCCTCCTCTTCCTCTTCCTCTTGTGTTTCCTCCTCTTCCTCTTTCTCTCTTGTGTTTCCTCCTCTTCCTCTTGCTTCTCTGTGTTTCCTCCTCTTCCTCTTCCTCTTGTGTTTCCTCCTCTTCCTCTTTCTCTTGTGTTTCCTCCTCTTCCCTCTTCCTCTTGTGTTTCCTCCTCTTCCTCTTTCTCTTGTGTTTCCTCCTCTTCCTCTTCCTCTTGTGTTTCCTCCTCTTCCTCTTCCTCTTGTGTTTCCTCCTCTTCACTTTCTCTTGTGTTTCCTCCTCTTCCTCTTCCTCTTGTGTTTCCTCCTCTTCCTCTTCCTCTTGTGTTTCCTCCTCTTCCTCTTCCTCTTGTGTTTTCCTCCTCTTCCTCTTTTCTCTTGTGTTTCCTCCTCTTCCTCTTCCTCTTGTGTTTCCTCCTCTTCCTCTTCCTCTTGTGTTTCCTCCTCTTCCTCTTGTGTTTCCTCCTCTTCCTCTTCCTCTTGTGTTTCCTCCTCTTCCTCTTCCTCTTGTGTTTCCCCTCCTCTTCCTCTTGTGTTTTCCCTCCTCTTCCTCTTCCTCTTGTGTTTCCTCCTCTTCCCTCTTTCTCTTGTGTTTCCTCCTCTTCCTCTTCCTCTTGTGTTTCCTCCTCTTCCTCTTTCTCTTGTGTTTCCTCCTTCCTCTTCCTCTTGTGTTTCCTCCTCTTCCTCTTCCTCTTGTGTTTCCTTCCTCTTCCTCTTCCTCTTGTCTTTCCTCCTCTTCCTCTTTCTCTTGTGTTTCCTCCTCTTCCTCTTCCTCTTGTGTTTCCTCCTCTTCCTCTTCCTCTTGTGTTTCCCTCCTCTTCCTCTTTCTCTTGTGTTTCCTCCTCTTCCTCTTGTGTTTTCCTCCTCTTCCTCTTGTGTTTCCTCCTCTTCCTCTTCTCTTGTGTTTCCTCCTCTTCCTCTTCCTCTTGTGTTTCCTCCTCTTCCTCTTCCTCTTGTGTTTCCTCCTCTTCCTCTTTTGTGTTTCCT
>JACEEZ010003759.1:0-27105 GCA_016584305.1 Chionoecetes opilio | reverse complement strand
CTTAGTGATTATTACACCGGTCCCATGCCACTTACCTAGTTTAAACTTAGCTTCAAATACTTACCTATCTATATTTCCCGTTGTTATATATAATAGCTTCTCGTCTGTTCAAGCGCAGTATGGTATCATCATGTTCTGTCTTGATAACTATATGATTCACAAACCACACACACACACACAAAACACACAAAACACACCCCCACCCCACACACAAAACACACCACACACACACACACCACACACACACACCACACACCCACACACACACACACACACACACACACACCCCACACCATGCTTATTTGTTCCTCTTTGTATAATAATAAAAAAATAACACCCAAGTCCTGTGTTTACAAAGAACCTCTTACAAAAGTGTGCAAGAAAGTATTCCTCTGCCTGGCCTAAACCTCACCTCCCGGGCGGGGGGCGACGGCCCTGGAGGCGCCAGGAACACTCGAAACCCGACAGTATTAAATGATATAATGGCGAAATTGGAACTAAATAGGAGGAGGAGGAGGAGGAGGAGGAGGAGGAGGACGACGACGAGGAAGAGGAGTATAGGAGGAGAAGAAGAAGAAAAGAAAACAGGAACATTTGTCTTAACTCTTACAAATGGACAGGTCGCTATGACCATGTCCAGCCAGGCATGTGTTTGGTTCTCCCCGCAGTAATCCAATAGGTGCGAGGAGGAGCCTTTTGTGGCCTATTGGATGTCAGTTCTTAATGTTCATCCCAAAGAGTACCACCTCCTATAAGAAACATGCAGCTGCAGCCACTGTACAGACCCTCAGCTGTAACGGGAGTCCAGCTGTTGTCTGAATGTTAAAAATGTTTCTTTCAGAAATCTCCGGCGTGCCTCCTCACCAAGATGAAGTTGGAAATAAGGACGGAAAAGATTATCCAAGACAAAAAAATCTTGCAGTGACTCAAATCTTGCCTCAGGGCCTGAAGCCTCCTGACCAAGGATAGTATATAGAGATTATTATCTATGTATTTTTATCCTTGCTCTGGACACAGTTTGGGCGGGGGAGCGTTGAGTCGAAAACAGGAGAATATGTCCTCAAGGATGTGATTTACGGGTGTGGGACGCGACGACGGAAACGGGGCTGGATTGACACCAGGGACCCTAAAGCAAGGTGTTTGGGTGTTCAAGCCTTGCGTGCCTGAGGGTCAATTTAGATCGGCAAGTTATTCAAGATGGAGATGTAGGATAAAGAAAAATAAGATGAAGAAAATGAAAAAGTGGCAAAATTAACTTCAAAAACAGCTGGAAAGAGAGAAAGAAAGAAACGTAACAAGAACAAGCAATAAAAACAGCGAAGATTTATGAAACACGGAACAGAGAGGACGAAGCGGCGGTGGACGCGAGGACGAGGACGAGGCGAGGACGTGGAGGTGCGGGAACCCTGCAGGGCGACGGGGTGTGAAGGGTGCGCCGGCGGGCAGCGTATTCACCTATAGTTGTTGTATTTTACAGGGCCTGAGCAACGCTCGTATATATGGCCCCGTCTCCATATCAACATTTATTTTATCATTCATCCTTTGTGCTTAGTGTTGGCCGAAGCCACCACCCCGGGAGGCGGGTCACAAACTCCCGGCTAACACCCGGTACCCATTCACTGCTGGGTGGACAGGGGCTCGGGTTTAAGAAGACCGCCCGTCTGTCTTCGCTCCGGGTATCGAACCCGGGACTTTCTCGGTTGTGAGCCGAGCGTGCTAACCCCTACACTACGGAGTTCCCCACTACGTGTGTATAGGAACACCTGCAGGGTGACGGGGTGTGAAGGGTGCGCAGCAGGCGGCATATTCTCGTTCTCTATGCGAGTATGTTGTTTCCCAGTGAAGACGCTTGGCTGTAGCTCCGAAACTAACCATGGGATTGTCTCGAAAATACCCTCATTCTGATTCCCACGCAAAGTTACGATACCATGAGTCAGGAAAGCCTAACTTACCTTATCCGTAACCTAGCGTAACCTAACCTGACGTGTTCAAGAGTAAACGCCACATACTCTTCCAGAAAAACGGGAACATGCAGGCGGGCAGGGTGTTGGAAGTCAGGTGTTTCGAGTATGAAGTATGAGTAACAGGCTGCGGCCATCACTTGTGTGGCTCCAAACCCTCGTCTTGGTGACAGACCGTTCAGTGAATATACTGTTTGGGAATGTCCATTTGTAAAAGTTAAGACAAATGTTTCAGTCTTCTTCCTCCTCCTCCTCCTCCTCCTCCTCCTCCTCCTCCTCCTCCTCCTCCTCCTCCTCCTCCTCCTCCTTCTTTTTCTCCCCCTCCTCCTTCTTTTTTCCTCCTCCTCCTTCTTTTTCTCCTCCTCTTCCTCGTCCTCTTCGTCCTCGTCCTCCTTGTCCTCCTCCTCCTCCTATTTAGTTCACAATTTCGCCATTATATAATTTAATACTGTCGGGTTTCGAGTGTTCCCTCCGCCTCCAGGGCCCGTCGCCCCCCGCCGGCAGGTGAGGTGAGGCACAGGCCGAGGAATACTTTCTTGCACACTTTTGTAAGAGGTCTTTGTAAACACAGGACTTGGGGTTATTTTTTTATTAATATACAAAGAGGAACACTAAGCATGTGTGTGTGTGTGTGTGTGTGTGTGTGTGTGTGTGTGTGTGTGTGTGTGTGTGTGTGTGTGTATGTGTGTGTGTGTGTGTGAATCAAATAATTAATAGGACAGGAACACGACGCAATACACAGTCACAACCATCAAGTGTACTGGACAACCTGACGAAGGAGCGCCGTGCAGGGTGTCGGGCAGGCAGGCAGGGGGACCTCAGGGCACCTAGTTGGGCAGAGACTGCCCGCTGGAACAGGCCCACGACTCCTCGAGGACGGCGGTCAGCTGCGAGTACTTGTGAGGACACTTGCTGAAGATCTTGTCGCAGGCACTGGCGTCCCGGGTCTTGCTGCCGATGCCCACAGCATAGGCGCCGGCGGCGCCGGCGGGGGTGACCTCGTCCGTGGTGTCACGGAACATGCCAGACAGGATGGTCTCGTGGCGGGTGAGCACGTCCTCCTCCTTGGTCTCCAGGTGGCACAGCAGCTTCAGCAGGCAGCCGCTGGGGTCAAGCTGCCCCAAGGAGGACAGCACAAGCTCCTGCTCCGCCCCGAGGTCTCCCCTCACCGAGCGTTTGCCGATGTGGCCAATATTGAAGAATCGGAGCAAGAGGCGCTGTGGGCAGAAGCACCGTGTGATTCAGAGAGACTGAAACTTGGCGAAATTATGTCTTTTCCGTAAAAGCATAATAACAGAAGGGCACACACACACACACACACACACACACACACACACACACACACACACACACACACACACACACACACACACACACACACACACACACACACACACACACACACACACACACACACACACACACACACACACACACACACACACACACACACACACCACACACACACACACACACACACACACACACACACACACACCACACACACACACACACACACACACACACAGCACACACACCACACACCACACAACACACACAACACACACGACACACAACACACACACACACACACACCACACCACACACACACCACACACACACACACACACAGGCTTACCTTCAGAGCAAAAAGGCCGCCGCCGCCGCCGCCCTTACCACCTCCAAAAATGCCGCCGCCTCCACGACCTCCAAACAAGAAGGGCGTGGCGGCCGTCATGGTGTAGCGACTAAAGTAGTCACCCCTTTCAGTCTTATCAAGTTTTCTGTTTTCTACCAGTGCTGTCCCTAAGAGAACCAGCGTAGCAACGTTAACTATTCTATTTTATATTCTTCATATTTTGTTATTGTCATTATCATATTTATGCACTATTATCAGCTCATCAATACAGTTAATTATATACAACGTGTAACCCGCAATGTATACTAGAAGTGTCTTTGGTGAAACTCGCAGTCTTGGGCGAGTTCCACATTTAACCTTCAAAACCACCATTTGTGAAACCAGAATTTCTGTATATGTATTCCAGATTTTAATGCAATAAAATTCCAGATTTTAATGCAATAAAATCCGCCACCGCCCCCCTGAGGCCCGGCCCGGCCCCCGCCGCCCAGCCTGCAGATGGGGGGCTGCTGAGTGGGCGTGAAGGCAGGGCCGCCCTCATGGTCCGCCACACCCCGAGAGACGTGATGTTGGGGGTGCTGCGAGCAGCGCCCCCTCCCCGCTGATACATCACGTACCCACACCCTGTCGCGCCCGGCAGGGTGACCAAGTGACGTAGGTGACTCACCGTCACCACGTCTCCACGCGACCCTCCCGTAGCCTGACGGGATACCCTCCTCACTGGCGGGCTGATGCCCGCTTTGTACTTCTTTGCTCCTGCATATGCATTTCTGTACATACTTGTATTGTGTGTGTGTGTCCTGTATGCTTAGTTGTACAATAAACCTTTACAAATCAAAAATGCAATAAAATAAAACACCGCCCCCCTGAGGCCCGGCCCGGCCCCCGCCACCCAGCCTGCAGGTGGGGGGCTGCTGAGTGGGCGTGAAGGCAGGGCCGCCCTCATGGTCCGCCACACCCCGAGAGACGTGATGTTGGGGGTGCTGCGAGCAGCGCCCCCTCCCCGCTGACACATCACCTACCCACACCCTGTCGCGCCCGGCAGGGTGACCAGTGACGCAGGTGACTCACCGTCACCACGTCTCCACGCGACCCTCCCGTAGCCTGACGGGATACCCTCCTCACTGGCGGGCTGATGCCCGCTTTGTACTTCTTTGCTCCTGCATATGCATTTCTGTACATCCTTGTATTGTGTGTGTGTGTCCTGTATGCTTAGTTGTACAATAAACCTTTACAAATCAATGCAATAAAATAACCTGAACTGACCAAATGAGTATCCATCATTCCAGTTCAACCATAAGCTATGAACACTCCACCTAGTTACAAATGGTGACCCCGGAGTGACGCTAATGGTTCCTAGGTTGGCTTAAACTGGTGCTGTCCATCACGGCATAGAAATGCAATTTCTATGCTTTGCTGGACACATGAGCACACTTCTCCTAGTAGTGGGACCTGCGTCTTCGGAAGCATTCGTCCCACTGCTCCTGCTGTATATTCTAGCCTCCAGTTCACTGGTGATCGCTAGGTTGAAAGCGGGATCGGGAGAATTTCACTTCATACGTGTAGCCGCCACCTAGTCAGGTTTCCCACCCAGACCCCGGCACCTTCTGTGCCTTCCTCAGGGCATTTTTGCCCTCAGACGCCTTACTGCGTCCTCAGCGGCCTATGCGCATTCAGCGCGGCCACTACCCCGCCAGGCGCCTCACTGCGTCCTCAGCAGCCTATGCGCATTCAGCGCGGCCACTGCCCCGTCAGATGCCTTACTGCGTCCTCAGGCCTATGCGCATTCAGCGCGGCTACTGCCCCTTCAGACGGCTCACCGTGTCTTCAGCGGCCTTATGCGCATTTAGCGCGGGCCCTGCTTCCTCCGAGGCCTCACTGCGGCCTATGCGCATTTAGCGCGGCCGCTGCCCCTCTCCAGACGGCTCACCGCGTCCTCAGCGGCCTTATGCGTGTTTAGCGCGGGCCCTGCTTCCTCAGACGCCTCAGTGGCCTATGTGCACTCAGCGCAGCCACTCTACCCTCTGACGCCTCCTTGCGCCCTCAGCACGACCTCACGCGCATTCTGCGCAGCCCCACGGTGTTATTGAATCACTCTACGGCCGCCACTCGCCGCCCTGTGGATTACCAGCCCTGTGGATTACTCAACCCTCAACCCCGCGGTGTTAGAGTAACTTACTCCACGGTCGCTACTCACCGCCCTGTGGATTACTCACCGCCCTGTGGATTACTCATCGCCCTGTGGATTACTCATCGCCCTGTGGATTACCAGCCCTGTGGATTACTCAACCCTCAACTCCACAGTGTTAACGTGACTCACTCCACGGCCGCCGCTCGCCGCCCTATGGATTACTCAACAGCCCTGCGGATTACTCAACCCTCAGCCCCACAGTGTTAAAGTGACTCGCTCCACGGCCGCCGCTCGCCGCCCTATGGATTACTCAACAGCCCTGTGGATTACTCAACCCTCAACTCCACAGTGTTAACGTGACTCACTCCACGGCCGCCGCTCGCCGCCCTATGGATTACTCAACAGCCCTGTGGATTACTCACCGCCCTGTTGATTACTCATCACCAGGCTGCAACACTACCAGGCGGCAACACTACCAGGCGGCAACACTACACAGCCGGCGTCAACACTGCCATGGCGGTAACACTGCCACGCCCGCAACACTGCCGGCGGCACCACTGCCATGGCGGTAACACTGCCACGCCCGCAACACTGCCGGCGGCAACACTGCCATGGCGGCAACACTGCCACGCCCGCAACACTGCCGGCGGCAACACTGCCATGGCCGCAACATTGCCACGCCCGCAACACAGCCGGCGGCAACACTGCCACGCCCGCAACACTGCCACGCCCGCAACACTGCCACGCCTGCAACACCAGCCATGCTCGCAGCACTGCCACGCCCGCAACACTGCCGGCGGCAACACTGCCATGGCGGCAACGCAACACTGCCACGCCCACAACACTGCCACGCCTGCAACACTGCCACGCCCGCAACACTGCCGGCGGCAACACTGCCATGGCGGCAACGCAACACTGCCACGCCCGCAAACTGCCACGCCTGCAACACTGCTATGCCCGTCAAACACCACGTCACATCGAGACCACAGGACCACCAGTACACGCCAAGGCCCGTCGCTTAGCTCCACATCGCTACCATCACATCGCCAACACCCAGGCAACGCCGCTCTACCAAAGTCTCGTTCCTCCTCCCGCGTCACTGGGGGGGGGTATTGTAGCGACTAAAGTAGTCACCCCTTTCAGTCTTATCAAGTTTTCCGTTTTCTACCAGTGCTGTCCCTAAGAGAACCAGCGTAGCAACGTTAACTATTCTATTTTATATTCTTCATATTTTGTTATTGTTATTATCATATTTATGCACTATTGTCAGCTCATCAATACAGTTAATTATATACAACGTGTAACCCGCAATGTATACTAGAAGTGTCTTTGGTGAAACTCGCAGTCTTGGGCGAGTTCCACATTTAACCTTCAAAACCACCATTTGTGAAACCAGAATTTCTGTATATGTATTCCAGATTTTAATGCAATAAAATAACCTGAACTGACCAAATGAGTATCCATCATTCCAGTTCAACCATAAGCTATGAACACTCCACCTAGTTACAATGGCACAGCACACAGCCAGCACGGCGAGGATCAGCACGGCAGCACGCATCTGTACACAGGGCCCCGGACCAGACATCCATCACACACTGTATACTATTATAGCGACTCACTGATCAGAATAATGGACTCACTGATAAACTGACGGACCAAGCAAATGACTGATCAACTAACTAACCGAATAACTGATTGACTGACGGACTAACTGTGTCTAACCAAATGATTGACTGATGGACTAACTAACTGACAGATTGACTGACTGACGCCACTCACCTTGTCATTCTACAATGTTCGTTGAAGGAGCTGTGTGAAAGCAGAGACACGGCGCCAGGTTATATACAGCCTCTGAAGGGGGGGAGGGGGGATGTTAGGGGCGTGGTGACTGCTCTTTACGTGCCCTCCACCCATAGATTTGCGGCCCTGCAAACAATCCGCCAATCCTCGCGCCCTACGTCTAGAAATATAGGTTAGTTTAGTTTAGGTTAGGACAGCGAGTTAGACAATGATTATACAGCAGGAAGAAAACAAAGCCTTAGGTTAGGTTAGGTTAGGTTAGGTTAGGTTAGGTTAGGACAACGAGTTAGACAATGATTATACAGCAGGAAGAAAACAAAGCCTTAGGTTAGGTTAGGTTAGGTTAGGACAACGAGTTAGACAATAATTTTGCAACAGGAAGAAAACAAAGGCCGGATGTAGAAAGGCATTTTTTTCTTCTATTTCCATTTTATTATTGTTCAGTTTCGTGTTTTCTTTCACTTTTGATTTTCTTTTTACTCCTACGCTTCCAATCTTCCTTTTTTTCTCTTTGTTTTCTTTCCGTTGTCCACTAATCGGTGCGTTTGGCGGCGTGGCGGGTGAAAGGATAATGCATAGAGGTGTATTATCCTTGGGCGAGTGCATGGAGGGCGCGGGAAGGGCAGCCACCACGCCCCTAACACCCCACCTCACCCCCCCCTTCAGAAGCTGTATATAACCTGGCGCCGCGTCTCTGCCTTCACACAACTCCTTCAACGGACACTGTAGAAAGACAAGGTGAGTGGCGGCAGTGAGTCAATCAGGCATTCAGGCAATCAGTCGTCAATCAATTGGTTAGACCCAGTTAGTCCGTCAGTCAATCAGTATGTCGCGTTTTAGTTAGTTGATCAGTCATTTTGCTGTCCGTCAGTTTAATCAGTGAGTCCCTGATACTGATCCAGTGAGTCGCCATAATAGTATACAGTGTGTTGGATGGATGTCTGGTCCGGGGGCCCTTGTTGTACAGATGCGTGCGCCGTGTGAATCCTCGCCGTGTGGTTGTGTTTTGCCATGGCTCCGCCCACGCCCTCCTGCTGGAGCGGCGGGGACTTTAGCTCTGAAACCCTTGGCTCGCTCTGAAGGTAAGCCTGCGTGTGTGATGTGGTGTGTGACCTTATGTATTATTCTATGAGCAAAAGATGTAGTATTTCATTTGCCAACTTTAGTGTCTCACATCACGCGGTCTATTTGTGCCCATCAGGGCGCTCGGCATCTTCCTCTCCCCCGTCGGCTGGCATCGGCAAAACGATCGGGGTTTTGAGGGAAAGACCTCGGGGCGGAACAGGACCCTTGTGCTGCCCTCCCTGGGGGCAGCTGGACACAGCGGCTGCATGCTGAAGCTGCTGTGCCACCTGGAGACCAAGGAGGTGAGGACGTGCCTCACCGCCACCGAGACCATCCTGTACTGGCAATGTTCCGTGGCACCACGGAGGAGGTCACCCCCCGCCGGGCGCCGCTTCGCCTATGCTGTGGGCATCGCAGCAATACCCGGGAGCCAGTGCCTGCGACAAGGACTCAGAAGTGTACTCACAAGTACGCGCAGCTGACCGGCCGGTCCTCGAGGAGTCGTGGGCCTGTTCAGCGGCCAGTCTCTGCCCAACTAGGTGCCCTGAAGGTCCCCTGCCTGCTGCCGACCACCCTGCACGGCGCTCCTTCGCAGTTGGGCCAGTACACTTGATGGTTGTGACAGAAAGGTGACACACTTGGGCGTTGAGTGATGGTTGATGCGTCAGCAGCCTGTCGCCCGGCCTGCCACATGCCCACCTGCCCCCGCCCTCCTTAGAATACCTGTCAATGCCTACTTACCATAGGAATACCTACTATACTAACTATCTTATTTCACCTGTATGCTTATATAACTAATGAGCTTCTCTCGTCTGTCAAGCTTGCAGTATGTGTATTACATCAGTCCTGTGTTGATAACTATATGATCCACACACACACACACACACACAAAACACACACACACACACACACACCCACACCACAAACACACACACACACACAACACACACACACACACCACACACACCACACCACACACACCACACACAACACAAACACACACACACACAAACACACACCACACACACATGCTTAGTGTTCCTCTTGTATAATAAATAAAAAAATAACCCCAAGTCCTGTGTTTACAAAGACCTCTTACAAAAGTGTGCAAGAAAAGATTTCCTTGGGCCTGTGCATCACCTCAACTGCGGCGGGGGCGACGGGCCCTGGGGGCGCCAGGAAACACTCGAAACCCGACAGTATTAAATGATATAATGGCGAAATTTGTGAACTAAATAGGAGGAGGAGGAGGAGAGGAGGAGGAGGAGGAGGAGGACGACGACGAGGAAGAGGAGTAGTAGGAGAGAAGAAGAAGAAAAGAAAACAGGAAACATTTGTCGTAACTCTTACAAATGGACAGGTCGCTATGAACCATGTCCAGCCACGGCATGTGCTTCGGTTCTCCCCGCAGTAATCCATAGGTGCGAGGAGGAGCCTTGTGGCCTATTGGATGTCCGTTCTTCATGTTCATCCCAAAGAGTATCCACCTCCTATAAGAAACAGGCAGCTGCAGCCACTGTACAGAACCTCAGCTGTAACGGGAGTCCAGCTGTTGTCTGAATTGTTAAAATGTTTCTTTCAGAAAATCTCCGGCGTGCTCCTCACCAGATGAAGTTGGAATAAGGACGGAACAGATTATTCAAGACAATCAAATCTTGCAGTTACTAAAATCTTGCCTCAGCGCCTGAAGCCTCCTGACCAAGATAGAATGCAGAGATTCTTATCTATGGGATATTATCCTTGCTCTGGACACAGCTTTGGCGGGGAGCGTTGAGTCGAAAAACAGGAGAAGTAGTCCTCAAAGGATGTGATATTACGGGGAGGACGCGACGACGGAGCGGGGCTGGATTGGACACCAGGGACCCTAAAGCAAGGTGTTTGGTTGTGTAAGCCTGCGTTGCTGAGGGGCAATTTAGATCGGAAGTATTCAAGATGAGATGTTAGGATAAAGAAAAATAAGATGAAGAAAAAATGAAAAAGTGCCAAATTTATACTTCAAAAACAGCTGGAAAGAGAGAAGTGAAAGAAACGCACAAGAAACAAGCAATTTAAAAACAGCGAAAGATTTATGAAAACACGGAAACAGAGGAGGACGAAGCGGCGTGGACGCGAGGACCCGAGGACGAGGCGAGGACGTGGAGGTGCGGAACCCTGCAGGGCGACGGGTGTGAAGGGGTGCGCGGTGGCAGCGCTATTCACTATTAGTGTGTATTTACAGGGCTGAGCAACGCTCGTATATATGGCCCCGTCTCCCATATCCACATTTATTTTATCAGTCATCCTTTGTGCTTAGTGTTGGCGAAGCCACCACCCCGGGAGGCGGGTCCACAAACTCCGGCTAACACCCGGGACCCATTCACTGCTGGGTGGACAGGGCTCGGGTTTAAGAAGACCGCCCGTCTGTCTCGCTTCCGGGTATCGAAACCCGGAGGGACTTTCTCGGTACTGGAGCCGAGCGTGCTAACCCCTACATCGGAGTCCCAATACGTGTGTATAGGAACACCGCAGGGTGACGGCGGTGTGAAGGGTGGCGCAGCAGGCGGCATATTCCGTTCTCTATGCGAGTATGTGAGTAGTCACCAAGTGAAAGACCCCGTCATAAGCAGCTGTAGCTCGAAACTAAAATGGGATTTCTCGAAAATACCCTCATTCTGATTCCCACGCCAAAGTACGAGACCATGAGTTCAGGAAAGCCTAACTTACTTATCCGTAACCTAGCTGTAACCTAACCTGACGTGTTCAAGAGTAAACGCCACATAACTCTTCCAGAAAACGGGAACATGCAGGCGGCAGGGGTTGGAAGTCAGGGTGTACGAGTAATGAAGTATATGAGTAACAGGCTGCGGCCATAACTTGTGTGGCTCAAACCCTCGTCTTGGGAAAGGACCGCTGTCAGTGATATACTGTTTGGGAATGTCCATTTGTAAAAGTTAAGACAAATGTTTCAGTTCTTCTTCCTCCTCCTCCTCCCCTCCCTCCTCCTTTCCCTACTCCTCCCTCCTTCCTCCTCCTTACCTCCTTCTTTTTCTCCCCCTCCTCCTTTCTTTTTTCCTCCTCCTCCCTTCTTTTCTCCTCATCTTCCTGTACTCTTCGTCCTCGTCCTCCTGGTTCTCCTCTCCTCCTATTAGTTCACAATTCGCCAGTATATAATTTAATACTGTCGGGTTTCGAGTGTTCCCGCCGCCATCCAGGGCCGTCGCCCCCGCCGGCAGGTGAGGGGAGGCAAGGGCCGAGGAATACTTTCTTGCACACTTTTGTAAGAGGTCTTGGTAAAAACAGACTTGGGGTATTTTTTATTAAATATACAAAAAGAGGAAACACTAAGCATGGTGTGTGTGTGTGGTGTGTGTGTGTGTGTGTGTTGTGTGTGTGTGTGTGTGTCTGTGTGTGTTATTGTGTGTGAATCAAATATTAATAGGACAGGAACACGACGCAATCACAGGTCACAACCATCAAGGTGTAATGGACAACCTGAGAAGAGGAGCGCCGTGCAGGGTTGTCGGGCAGGCAGGCAAGGGAGGACCTCAGGGCACCTAGTTGGGCAGAGACTGCCCCACTGGAACAGCCAACGACTCCTCGAGGGACGGCGGCAGCGCGATACTTGTGAGGACACTGATGAAGAGCTTGTCGCAGGCACTGGCGTCCCGGGTTCTGCGCCGATGCCCACAGCATAGGCCGAAGCGGCGCGGGGGGGGGGGGGGGCCGGGGGTTAACTCGTCCGTGGTGTCAGGAAACATGCCAGACCGGATGTCTCGTGCGCGGGTGAGCACGTCCTCCTCTTGTCTCCAGGTGGCACACAGCAGCTTCAGCAGGCAGCCGCTGGGGGTCCAAGCTGCCACAAGGAGGACAGCACAAGCTCCTGCATCCGCCCCGAGGTCTTCCCCTCACCGAGCGTTGCCGATGTGGCCAATATTGAAGAATCGGAAGCAAGAGGCGCTGTGGGCAGAAGCCACCGTGTGATTCAGAAGAGACTGAAATCTTGGCGAAATTATGTCTTTTCCGTAAAAGCATAATAACAGAAGGGCACACACACACACACCACACACAACACACACACACACACACACACACACACACCACACACACACACCCACACCACACCCACACACACACACACACACACACCACACAAACCACCACACACACCACACACACACACACACCACACACCACACAAGCTTACCTTCAGAGCAAAAAGGGCCGCCGCCGCCGCCTGCCCTTACCATCTCCAAAAATGCCGCGCCTCCACGACCTCCAAACAAGAAGGGCGTGGCGGCCGTCATGTGTAGCGACTAAAGTAGTCACCCCCTTTCAGTCTATCAGTTTTCCAGTTTTCTACCAGTGCTGTCCCTAGAGAACCAGCGTAGCAACTGAACTATTTCATTTATATTCTTCATATTTTGTTATTGTCATTATCATATTATGGCACTATTATCATGCTCATCAATACAGTTACTATATACAACGTGTAACCCGCCCAATGTATACTAGATGTTCTTGGTGAAATCGCAGTCTGGGCGAGTTCACATAAACCTTCAAAACCACCATTGTGAAACCAGAATTTCTGTATATGTATTCCAGATTTTAATGCAATAAAATTCCAGATTTTAATGCAATAAAATCCGCCACCGCCCCCCTGAGGCCCGGCCCGGCCCCCGCCGCCCAGCCTGCAGGTGGGGGGCTGCTGAGTGGGCGTGAAGGCAGGGCCGCCCTCATGGTCCGCCACACCCCGAGAGACGTGATGTTGGGGGTGCTGCGAGCAGCGCCCCCTCCCCGCTGATACATCACGTACCCACACCCTGTCGCGCCCGGCAGGGTGACCAAGTGACGTAGGTGACTCACCGTCACCACGTCTCCACGCGACCCTCCCGTAGCCTGACGGGATACCCTCCTCACTGGCGGGCTGATGCCCGCTTTGTACTTCTTTGCTCCTGCATATGCATTTCTGTACATACTTGTATTGTGTGTGTGTGTCCTGTATGCTTAGATGTACAATAAACCTTTACAAATCAAAAATGCAATAAAATAAAACACCGCCCCCCTGAGGCCCGGCCCGGCCCCCGCCACCCAGCCTGCAGGTGGGGGCTGCTGAGTGGGCGTGAAGGCAGGGCCGCCCTCATGGTCCGCCAACACCCCGAGAGACGTGATGTTGGGGGTGCTGCGAGCAGCGCCCCCTCCCCGCTGACACATCACCTACCCACACCCTGTCGCGCCCGGCAGGGTGACCAGTGACGCAGGTGACTCACCGTCACCACGTCTCCACGCGACCCTCCCGTAGCCTGACGGGATACCCTCCTCACTGGCGGGCTGATGCCCGCTTTGTACCTCTTTGCTCCTGCATATGCATTTCTGTACATACTTGTTATTGTGTGTGTGTGTCCCTCTAGCTTAGTTGTACAATAAACCTTTAAAATCCAATCAAATTGCCATAAATTAACCTGAACTGACAAATTAGTATCCATCATTCCAGTTTCCAACCCATAAGCGATTAACACTCCACCTAGTTACAATGGTGACCCGGCGTGTAGCTAAATGGTTTCTAGTTGGCTTAAACTGGTGCTGTACATCATGGCATAGAAAGCAATTCTATGCTTTGCTGGACACCTGAGCACACCTCGTCCTAGTAGTGGGACTGCGTACTTCGGAAGCATTCGTCCCCCAAAAAAAATTTTTTTTTTGCCCCGCTTCCCCCCCCCCCCCTTTTCCCCCTGCTGTAATTCCCTACATCCCTTTCACTGTTGATCGCTTGTTGAAAGCGGGATATGGAGAATTACACTCATAACGTGTAAGCCGCCACCTAGTCAGGTTTCCCACCCCAGACCCCGGCACCTCTGTGCCTTCTCTCAGGGCCATTTTTGCTCCTCAGACGGCCTTACTGCGTCCTCAGCGCCTATGCGCATTCAGCGCGGCCACTACCCGCGCCAGCGCCTGCACTGCGTCCTCAGCAGCCCTATGCGCATTCGGCGCGGCTATACCTGCCCCTTTCAAGACGCTCACCGTGTCCCTTCAGCGGCCTTATGCGCATTTAGCGGCGGGCCCTGCTTCCTCCGAGGCCTCATGCGGCCTATGGCGCATTTAGCGCGGCCGCTGCCCGCCCCCCAAACGGCTCACCGCGTCCTCAGCGGCCCTTATCTGTTTAGCGCGGGCCCCCCCTGCTTCCTCAAACCCTCAGTGGCCTATGTGCCTCAGCGCAGCCATCCACCAAAACGCTGAACGCTCCTTGCGCCTCAGCACGACCTCACGCGCATTCTGCGCAGCCCACGGTGTTATTGAATCACTCCACGGCCGCCGCTCGCCGCCCTATGGGATTACTTACCAGCCATGTGGATTACTCAACCATCACTCCCACAGTGTTAACGTGACTCCACTCCACGGCCGCCGCTCGCCGCCCTGTGGATTACCAGCCCTGTGGGATTACGCAACCTCAACTCCACAGTGTTACCGTGACTCACGTCCACGGCCCGCCGCCTCGCCGCCCTATGGATTACTCAACAACCCTGTGGGATTACTCAGCCCTTCAGCCCCACATGTTAAGTGACTCGCTCCCGGCCGCCCTCGCCGCCCCAATGATTACTAACTACTCCTTCCGCCGGATTAACGGTGCTCCCACCCCCATTAAGTGCAGTTACTCACCGGCGTACAGTTACGCACCAGTGCTACTGCGTAACCGTTTTCGTTTCCCTGAACAACTGGGACACCCGTCAGTCCACACCTGCGCTTTTCACTCAACTTTCGACTTCGCCATGCCTGAGACGACAACCTACCCACTGCGCAGCAGTGGACATCGGAGAGCCGAGCCACCTTTTCTCCATCCACATTAACCCGTCCATAGTGGTTCACTGTCCTGGAATGCTTGATTCAAGCATCCAATCACAAACAAGCTCACCCCATTCACCACGTTCCGCTAGTTTTCCTGCCTCTCGACGTCGTCCACAAGTTGCTGACGTAATCTCAACAGCTTGCCACCTCCGCCACCCCTACGAAGACCTAAAAAAGTGCGTACTCTCAGCCTCCGTCTTCTACCGCACCCCCCTTAAAGAACTGTTCTCCAAGGACGTATTTTGGGTGACGAGAAACCACAGACCGACTGCTTCGCATGAGCTACTACGGGTGACAATAATAGCACTTCTTTCTACCCAGAGTTGTTCAAACAGCTGTTTTAATCCACCGCCTGCCTACTGCTACACACAAAACGTCCTCTTTCTGCGTCCAAGGATACCTAGACCCCGATGCCCATCGCCAAGTTAGCAGACGACTTGTGGCAACAGTTCCTACACAACATGTCTCTTCAGTGTCCTCAGCTTCGACCCATGGACAACACTCAGCTCTCGCCTTGCTCACCCAGCTGGTATCCCAGCTTTCGACAGAAGTCATCTCTCTCAAGAATTCGTTCACGACTGAGGTCACTTCTCTCAGAGGCAATGCAAGGACCACCACTCCCGCTCTCCACACCTCAGCAACGCCAGTACCGTCCACCGGCCCCCACACCTCAACGCCGCCAGCAACTACGCTTCCGCTCAGAGAAGCCCAGGACTCTGCTGGTACCACACAACTTCGGCAGCAAGCCTCAAGTGCGACCCCCCCTGCTCGTACCCCCCGCGGGCATCCAACGAAAAAGAAGGCTAGTACTAGTGCAGCGGTACTTCTCGCCAAACCTCATCATCGCTGCTCCGCCTTCACGACAAACGCTCCAACTTCAGTTTCCTGATCACACACACCGGCGCCGATGTCAGCGTTATCCCCGCGCCCGCCAGTCTACGAAACCTTACCTCCCATCCTGCATCTTTTGCGCCGTCTAACGGACCAAAATACCTGTTTTACAACACGGCGCACCTTGAACTACTCATCTCACCTACGACGTTTCTTTAGGAAATGGACCTTCTATGTCGGGGACTCCCAAGCAATCCTCGGACAGACTTCCTGAGGCACTTCAAACCTCTTGGTGGACGTCAAGGGTCAAAATTTTGGTTGACCACTCACCTCCATCTCTCCACAGCACGACGCAGCGCCAGGACACCACAGCATGCAACCTCTCTGTCATCCAAAGGACCACAGTTCGCCGACCTTCTTAGATCTTTCCCTACCTGACTCAACCTTACTCACCAGCTTGCCCGCAAACACCATGTCACGCATCACATCGAGACCACGGAACCTCCAGTACCCGCCCAATGCCCGTCGCTTATCGCCTCAACGCTACCGCAAGCCAAGCCGAGTTCGAGTCTCTGATGCGACAAGGTATTGTGGCGGCCCAGCAGCAGCAACTGGTCATCAGCCCTCCACGTCGTCCCCACGAAGAACGGCGACATACGGCCCTGCGGAGACTACCGTGCCCTCAACTTCTCACACGCCAAAGGGACAGATACCCGGTGCCAAACATCCAGGATTTCTCGTCCCAACTCATCGTCTCAACATTTCTCACGTCATAGACCTGTCAACGGCCTTTCATCACCAGAATCCCAGTCCACCCTGATGACATCCCGAAGACGTGCCTCATCACGCTTTCGGCCTGTTTCGAGTACGTCAGGATGCCTTTCGGTCTCATGATGCGGCCCAGACCTTCCAACTTTTCATTGACGAGGTTCCTTCGCGGTTTGCCTTCCTGCTTCGCATACATCGAACGACCTACTCATCGCGAGCCCAGATGAAGCCTCACTACCGCCAGCACCTTCACCAAGGAAGAATCCTCACGCCGGCCTGCCAAGACCTCGGCATACAGTCAATCGCGGACAAGTCTGTGTTCGGCGTCACCTCTCTCACCTTCTCGGCCACACTGTAACTCCATCAGTTTCGCTCCCCTCCACACGAAGTTGAAGCCATTCGGCAGTTCCCGAAGCCATCCACCCAGCGTAAACTCAAAAGCTTCTGGGCTGATCATTCTACAACCGTTTCATCCACGCTGCTCTCTCCTCTTCAGCCCTCCACGCCCATGATCAGACCCTGTTAAGCGGGGTCAATCTGTCCCACTGATCTGGACTCCTGGATGCTGCGCCTGGCTTTCCTCGCAGTAAAAAAGCCCTCAGCGCCACAGCCATGTTGTCTTTCCCATCCAAAAGGACGCGGAGACTTCCATCGTGAACGGACGCCTCCGACACTGGGACCGGTGCCATCCTCCACAACTCGATCGACGGTGCCTGGAAGCCGATTGCCTTTTTCTCACAGAAGTCTCAACCGTGCCGAAACAAGTAACAGCGCATTTCGAATCGAGAACTCTTCGTCCATCTTCAAAGCCTCAAGCGTTTTCCGCTTCCTTCATGAAGGCCGTCCACTTCCGTGTATACACCGACCACAAGCTCTCACTACTACCTTTTTGAAAAAACAAAGGATCTTACACCCACGGCAGTTTCGCACACATGTGATTACATTTCTCAATTCACTACCGACATCAGGTACATCAAAGGTGCAGACAACGCCCCCGCAGACGCCCTATTCCCTAACCATCACTGCTGTGACTTCCCTTTTCTCTTGACTACAGGCCGCATAGCTGCTACCAGTCTGACGAACGCTGAATTGGAACAAGCTACTGCACAACCCGGCCGGCGCTAGTCAAAATGAAGCAACTCACCTCCAGGTACCAGTCGTCCTCTACGCTGACATCTCTAAAGACAACCGTCCGTCCTACCTGCCACAACGACCCACTACCAGGCTTTTCGTCACTCCACGATCTCTCTCACCCGGCATCCTAGCGACACAGCATCTGGTGAGTCCCGTTTCGTATGGGAGGGCATCAACAAGAACGTCAGACATTGGACTCGCACCTGCCCAGCTGTCCAGCCTCCAAGGTGACTCGGGCACACCCACTCTCCACCCGGCACTTTCTCACCCGTCACGGAGAGATTCGACCACGTCCACTTTGACCTGGTCGGGCCCCTGCCACATTCTGCCGTTCATCGCTACAAAATCCTCACCTGCGTGGGCTCGCTTTTCACGTTGCCGAAGCCCCCCCTAATCCTGACATCACACGGACACCGTCGCCCACGCCTTCATCACGTAACCTGGGTCTCCAGGTTCGGTGTCCCCACTCAGCTCACCTCAGACGTGGCGGGCCAGTTCGAGGCCAGAATATGGAACAAGGTCATGACCCTGCTCGGCATCCGCCGCTACAGGACTTCCAGCTACCACCCACAGGCCACGGCATGGTCGAAACGTTTCCCTCGCCAATTAAAGTCCTCCCTCATGATCTTCACGCCCAACGAGAGATTTGACCTCTGGCTCTCCCCATCGTTCTCCTCGGCATCAGATCATCCCTTGAATGAGGACCTTCACCACTCCTCGGCTGAGGCTGTTTACTGCACCATCTAGACTCACCCAGTTAACTCCTGGTAAAACAACACCCGACACTGCACCCTGCAGTGTCCCACGACTTCGCCGCTCGCCTCAAAAGCACTATGGGAAGCTTCAGCCAGTGCAGCCTCGTTCTTCCCCAGGAAGAGCCTTTGTGAGCCAGGGGGGACCTCGACAACCTGCACGCCACGTTGTCATACGCGTAGATGCCGTTTCGCCGCCTCTAACCAGCCCTACCAGTCCCCTACCTCCTCGTCCTGAGCAGGACCAGGAAGACTGTCAACCATTGACAGAAAAGGTTTTAAAAACTCAGGACGCAGTGGCATCGACCGCGTCAACACCGGCAATACCTGTTGGCCCCAGCGCAAGCCCACATCGGGAGCTACATCACATCGCACAACCAGGCAACCGACGCTCTACCCAAGTCTCGTGCCTCCTCCCGCGTCACTAGGGGGGTGGGGTACTGTAGCGACTAAAGTAGTCACCCCTTTCATTCTTTCAAGTTTGCCGTTCTCTACCAGGCTGTCCCTAAAGAGAACCACGTAGCACGTAGACTATTCTATTTTGTAGTCTTCAATATTTGTTATTGTCTCATCTGTTTATCACTGTTGTCAGCTCATCATGCAAGTAATTTAAGATACAACGTGTCACCAGCAATGTTATACTGGAATTGTCCTTTGGTGAACCCTCGCATTCTTGGTACGAGTTCCACAATTACCGTTAAAATCACCATTTTGTTAAACATAGAATTTTTCTGTATATGTATTCCAGATTTTATGCAATAAATTAACCTGAAAGCTGACAAAATGAGTATCCATCATTCCAGTTCAACCATAAGCTATGAACACTCCACCTAGTTACATATGTACATAACACAAGATAATTAACCCTAGAGAAAAACACAAAAAAAGAATACTAAGATAAATTTCACCACCAGGTAGTAAAGCAATAATAATAATGTGAGTTGACTTGAGTAGAGTCACCGGTGCTAATGTTGACTGGGTACTTACTTAAAGGCACAAGAATGGTGTTACTGCTATGTTCCTCGAGAGAGTAGTAACGCTTCAGCTATATACAGATGACTCACTAACAAAAGAAAACGAGGTTTATAAATGCCCTCGTATTTGCCTGGGGCTGCTTCACTCAGCTTTGAGTCGAAACACACCGGCGAGATCCCGGAGTAGTTCCGGTGCCTTCCTTCGTGTTGATTGAGGAAGGGTAGTTAGTGGTACTCCAGGCAGTGTGTGTGTGTGTGTGTGTGTGTGTGTGTGTGTGTGTGTGTGTGTGTGTGTGTGTGTGTGTGTGTGTGTGTGTGTGTGTGTGTGTGTCACACAGGATGAGGATAAGGCGAAGCTTATGATACCTTCGTTGTATAATCTCTTTGTTATATCGCTGCTCCCCTCGACAACACTCTGTATTTTATGGTTCTCATTCCCCCCCTCTCCCTCCCCGTCCATGCAAATATTGTATTGCCAAAGTTATATGGATGACCCTCTGCAACCAATGACTCAGACAACCATTAAATTACTCCCACGCTTGTCACTCCGTCTCTCTGTCTCTGTCTCTCTCTCTGTCTCTCTCTGTCTCTCTCTGTCTCTCTCTCTCTCTCTCTCTCTCTCTCTCCCCTCTCTCCTCTCTCTCTCTCTCTCCTCCTCTCTCTCTCTCTCTCTCTCTCTCTCTCTCTCTCTCTTAATCTCTATCCCTCTTCCTCTCTCTCTCTCTCTCTCTCTCTCTCTCTCTCTCTCTCTCTCTCCTCTCTCTCTCTCTCTCTCACTCTCTCTCTCTCTTCTCTCTCTCTCTCTCTCTCTCTCTCTCTCTCTCTCTCTCTCTCTCTCTCTCTCTCTCTCTCTCTCTCTCTCTCTCTCTCTCTCTCTCTCTCTCTCTCTCTCTCTCTCTTTCACACACCCACACGCACCCTCTCGAGCAACTCGAGAAAAGTTTAGAAAATTCGAACACTGAACGAACGTGCTTTGACAGCGCGCAACCGCTGCTCGGTTGAAGCGCTTTACAGCGTAAATTGATCGTGATCGTGGCGCCTTCGGACTCGCCTTCGCCTTATATAAGTATAATATATGAGTAAACGTTGTATAGTTCAATTACACCGTCAGAAGTAAATATTAACGCAAACACGGCTGTCCTGCCGGCCGGTAGCAGTACAGAGAAGCGCAGTAGCGGAGGAGCGGTTGGGGCTCGGTCGCGAGTCGAATAAAATTTCGATAAATTGAACACTGGTAGAGTTTGGATAGCTTACAACCGCTCCTGACACTACCCGTGTCAGCCATAATATATTAAAGTTACATAGTATACGTGTTCATTCATTAATACAATAATTGGATTAATACTTAGGGAAGGGAAGGAGAGAAAAGAAACGTGAGAGAGAAGGAAAGCAAATAAACGTGTGAAAAGAGACAAGAAGAAATTTGAGAGAAAAGAAAAAAATGGAAGAATGAAAATAGTGAAAAGAGGCGGGGATACATTTTAGGAAGAAAGGAAAAAATGGAAATAGATAAAAGAAGCAAGAACAAGAGAAGAGGCGGAGAAAAAGTGAGAAGAAAGGAAAGAAAGGTAATATATAAAAGAGATGGAAAAAAAGGGAAGAGGCGGGAAATGAGGTGGGGGAGAAATTTAAGAAGAAAGGAAAGAATAGAAAAAATAGAGATAGAGAAAAGAGGCGGGAAGAAATTTGGAAAGGAAAGGGAAGAATGGAAGCAATAGAAGTATAAAATAATGGTCAGTGTCTCGAGAGTCCAGTACTACAATAAGGGGAGATGGTACTGGGAGAAGGGAAGGGAAGGTAAGGGTAAGGGTAGGGATAAGGGTAGAAGTAAGGGTAAGGGTAAGAGTAGAGGGGGTAAGGGTGGGGGTAAAAGGGGGAGACGTTACCTAGGGAGACAGCCGTACATATGAAGGGGGTTTAGTGTGTGTGTGTGTGTGTGTGTTTGTTTGTGTGTGTGTGTGTGTGTGTGTGTGTGTGTGTGTGTGTGTGTGTGTGTGTGTGTGTGTGTGTGTGTGTGTACATCAAGGAACGCAGTACTGGATAAGGTTACGCCTAGCTAGGGGGATCAATAGGACGGAGATGGTGACGCAGGAAAGATGCTGTAATGGGGAGGCCTATGGTGATGATGGTGGTGGTGGTGATGATGGTGTTTGGGGTTTCCTTTTTTCATCTTAACCTCCTTTATCTTTTATCTTAATCTCCTTTTTTTTAATCTTTTTATCTTATATTGAATTTTTTTATGATGATAGTTTCCTTTTTTTGTCGTTTTCTTATTTCTGAACTTTTTTTTTTTGGTGATGGTGATGTTTGGTGTTTCCTATTTACGAGCGAGCGCGAAGCGCTCGTGAGTCCTCACTCACTCAGATTTTTCCGGGATAAGCGGCCGACCCGACCCGACCGACCATCACGCTTTTCAGGAGCTTATATCTTTGAAATCCCGTTTCTGATTGACAAGCGGTCTTCGCCATCTGATAGCCCCATTCAATCCCTACAGTTTTAGCGTAAAAAAACAAAGGTAAATGGAGTTTACATGACAGCAGACAAATTTCCTTGCTAACGAGAGTCCTCACTGGATACGGGACCAACCATCAGCGTGGACATCGGCACCAAGGAGTTTGCGCTCGGGCTGACGTTTGTGACGCTGAGCCGAGCCACGTCACTACGGGGGATCCTGCTCAGCCCAGCCGACCCTGCCAGTGTCCAGTGGGAACAACAGTTTCAGCGTAAAAAGGCAAAGATAAATGGAGTTTAGATGACAGCAGACATATTTCCTTGCTATCGGGTTTCTACAGGCTCGCTCGTCCTTCGCCGACTAAGGCGTCTTACTGGTTTTTATCTATGTCTTTTTTTTAACTTTTTTTTCGGTGACGATGGTGATGGTGATGGTGTTTGGTTTTTCCATTTTTTATCTTCTCTTTTGGATGGTGATGGTGATGGTGCTTGTTGTTTACGTTTTTCTATTTTCATATTTTTACTTCTTTTTGGATGGTGATGATGGTGTTTGGCGTTTCCTTTTTTTGATCTTTCTCTTATTTTTTCTTTCAACTTTTCTTCTTCTTCTTCTTCTTCTTCTTCTTCTTCTTCTTCTTCTTCTTCTTCTTCTTCTTCTTTGTCCTCTCCCTTTCATTCCGTTTTTTCCTTTAGTTTTGTGTCTCTATTCTTAGATTTTTCTGTTTTCATCATTGGTGTTGTGAAGACGATGATGGTTATGATGATGATGGGAAGGATGATGATTATGATGACATACCTTAATTAATTCTGCTGCAGCTGATGATGATGATGATGATGAAAAAAGGTGTTGTGGTTGTTGTTGTGTTAATGTTGTCGTTGTTGTTTGTGATTGTGATACATGAACAGTTTATATGATCTATCAACAAGTATGGATTTTGTATTCCTTTGATGATTAATAGTGTGATCCGCAATAGTGTGTGATTGATACACACACACACACACACACACACACACACACACACACACACACACACACACACACACACACACACACACACACACACACACACACACACACACACACACACACACACACACACACACACACACACACACACACACACATACACACACACACACACACACACACACACACACACACATATTCACACACACACACACACACACACACAACACACACACGCACACACACACACACAAACACACACACACACACACACACACACACACACACACACACACACACACACACACACACACACACACATTCACACACGCGAATACCCCTATAATTCAATAACATTCCTTTAGAAAATAGTGTGCCATATATATACGCAATGACAATTTATTAATAGTCCATTACAGCCATATTTTTTTTTTTAGCTCAAACCTGTGTACTCATATTTTCCGGCTCAATAGGGTATACATTATTATTATAGTTCCACTTAAAAACAAAATCAGCAACGTCCAAACACTCACTCGCATATAAACAAAGACATATTAATGTTTGGCATAATTTACAATAGTGTCTCAAAGATTCTCAAAATTCACACTAAACAGCAAAATAATCCTGATATTTATTTATTTCTTCCATCCTATACGAACACTTCCTGCACGAATCCCTGGTCGTGTGCATATCACTTACTCATGTCGCGCTCCTGGTAATGCGTCTTACTCTCCTTAAGCTTCACATTTTCCTCACAGCAACCTTGAGCCTCGCAAATTTCTTGGAACGCATCGGAGCCTCTTTCATCATCTTCCAACGTTGTTAGCACTCTCTGAAACTTTTGATACCTTTGAAAAATGCACTTCAATATCTCCAAAGAATATGACCTCGCTTGGGAACTCAGCAACCCTTAGCAGTATAACCTTATTGATGACGTGCAGTGACCTGTTTTTTTGTCTTTAGCATAAAACACTGGCCAAAGGAAAAAATTAGGAGGTAACAAAAACCCCGCTAGATGCCAGTCCCTATAAAGTAGACAGTAAGAGTATGTAAAAAGAAGGGTGGGGTAGTTTAGTAATGATACATAGGACAGTATACAAACGGCAGGCAGGTATTAGAAAGATAAAATTGTTTACCCTTGGATGCCCTTCTTACTTGAGGCCTGAGAACATGATTGATTTTGCTTGTCCCCTCGGCGCTTTCTCAACAAGCACGCTTTGCATACTAAACTTGGATTTCCTCAACACCCTCGAGCATGTTTTTACTCTATTTTGAGCACCACTATGAACTACACCACTATGCAGGAACTACCACGTGTAACAGGAACTACCACGTGTAACAGGAACTATCACGTGTAACAGGAACTACCACGTGTAACAGGAACTACCACGTGTAACAGGAACTACCACGTGTAGGGATCATGGCCTTTTGTATCTTCCTTATTTTCTTATGTTCTTATGTTCTTAAAACTCTTGTGTAAGGTCTTAGGAATGTTTTTTTCTTCATAATTTTGTACTACTTTTCATTTACATCCCAGAACAATTCTCAGCAGATTCGAACAATTCTAAACACACATATTTTTCTTTATTTGTTTTTACTATCGTCTTTTCTTTGATCTATTCTACCATCTTCATTTTTTTCCTTCTCTCCCTCACTTCCATTTCCTATGATTCTATTTCCCTGATCAACATCATTACATTATTACGGAAAACACTCTTTAACATCGTCTTGTAAATCGAAACAACTTCATTTTTCCAGTCTGCTGCAAATCGAGACACCTTCATTTTTCCAGTCTGTCTTTCAAATCGAGACACTTTAATTTTTCCAGTCTGCTGCAAATCGAGACACCTTAATTTTTCCAGTCTGCTGCAAATCGAGACACCTTAATTTTTCCAGTCTGCTGCAAATCGAGACACCTTAATTTTTCCAGTCTGCTGCAAATCGAGACACCTTAATTTTTCCAGTCTGCTGCAAATCGAGACACCTTAATTTTTCCAGTCTGTGTCTTTCAAATCGAGACACCTTCGTTTCTCCAGCTTATTGGAAATCGAGACACCTTCATTTTTCCAATCTGTGTCATGTAAATCGAAACACCTTCATTTTTCCAATCTGTGTCATGTAAATCGAAACACCTTCATTTTTCCAATCTGTGTCATATAAATCGAAACACCTTCATTTTTCCAATCTGTGTCATGTAAATCGAAACACCTTCATTTTTCCAATCTGTGTCATGTAAATCGAAACACCTAAATTTCTCCAGTCTGTTGGAAATCGAAACACCTTCATTTCTCCAGTCTATAATATGAGTAGAGAACCGACCAAGACCCTTAGTTCCTCTCACCGCCCCAACACTCGTCTCCTCGTGTCAAAGACGTATTGACATTCTTCCCAGCAAGGTCTGAGGTGGGGGGGGGGGGAGTCAGGGGGGGTCAGGTGTCCCTCACCCCTCGCCGTCCCACTCCAGGGCCAAATAATTGATGCCAACCCTCTATTGATTCATCTTCAGCTTGACTGTCATCTCAAGTTTTGTATTTTGTTTCGAAACTTTCAGTCGCTTTTATAAATCTTGAGTTAAGGCTGTCTGTCTTAACTTTCTATCTTTTTCTTTCTCTTTCTTTCCTTGTCCGTCTTTGTTTTCGTCTGTTTTTGTAATGATAGTGACAGTAACTACTTGAACAAAAGCAATACCAATGCTAATGAGGATTTTGGTGATATTAATGGTATATGAAATTATGATTACCCTTCTCCTCTCATTATTTTTTTGATCTTCTCTTTCCTGCTCCATCTCTTTCACCGTTATTTATGTTTTGCATCGTATTCTTACTCATGCATAACCTTTCTTTCTCTGCTCCTCCTTCCCCTCCTGCTCCTCCTCTCCCTCTCTTTCCTATTTTCCTCCTCTAATAAAAACCAGAGCCTTGATGGATTAACACAATTACAATACTGGGTCAAAATCCAATATCTCGCAGCATTTTTCGACCTTCCTTCTATACCGTCGTCCTCCTCCTCCTCCTCCTCCTCCTCCTCCTCCTCCTCCTCCTCCTCCTCCTCCTCCTCCTCCTCCTCCTCCTCCTCCTCCTCCCCTCCTCCTCCTCCTCCTCCCTCCTCCTCCTCCTCCTCCTCCTCCTCCTTAACCTACCTCGTATAAACTGGAATAATAATTCTGTTGATAGAGAAGGTATGCGATTGCTTGATATGGTGAACGAAGTATATTTAAATCAGGTGGTCCGTGAGCCTACAAGGGATAATAGTATCCTAGATTTAGTTTTCACTACCGACATTGATCTGATTGATTACTGCGATATAGGTGAACATTTTGCAAACAGTGATCACAGGCTAATCAGATGCGGCATAAATTGCAATGTAGATATCACAGAAATCGGTTACTAGTCCCAAATTATAATAAAGCAGATTTCACGAAGATCAGCAGGTACTAAGCGAAGTTGAATGGATTGACCTACTAAATGGTAATAACGCCGAAAACTGTGTAATGTATTCACAAATAAACTCCAATCGGTGGTGGAAAAACATGTTCCCATGGTAAAAACGTTTGAATAACATAACAGACCAAGTTGGATGAATAATGAGATCCAACAAATCATTGACAGAAAGCGCCGAGCGTATAAAGTTTACAAACCGATCAAATGCAGACTGCGATTCTAGAGATCAATACTAAAAAAGTCGCTGCAAAGACTAATTAAGTCTAAAAAGCGCGAGTAGAAGAAAAAATTGCAAAGGGGAAAAAAAAAACCAAATTTTTTAAAAAAACCCCGAAAAAATAAAAAATTTTTTTTTTAAAATAGGAAAAAAAGG
>JACEEZ010003757.1:286977-290737 GCA_016584305.1 Chionoecetes opilio | reverse complement strand
ATAAAGTAACAAATGAAGTAACAAATAAAGTAACAAATGAAGTAACAAGAAGTAACAAATGAAGTAACAAATAAAGTAACAAATGAAGTAACAAAGAAGTAACAAATAAAGTAACAAATAAAGTAACAAATGAAGTAACAAATGAAGTAACAAATAAAGTAAAAAATGGATAACTATCAACGAAAAGAATCATAACATAAGAGAAGAATAACATAAGAAAATATAATAATAAAATACTAATACTAACATAATGATAACATAGGAAAAAAAGGTCAACACGCGAACCAAAACTAATGAAAACGAGCAATTAGAAGCGAAACAAATGTATAGTAAATATTGAACACCTTGATGTCACAGGTGAGAAGGATCCAATTACCTGTTTTATGCATCTGTTCACTTTTTTAATTGGTGACATTATTTGTGAGAGGGAAAAGAGAGGGAGGAAGAGAGAGGGAAGAAGAGGGAAATGGAGGTTTTAATTGGCGACATTATTTGTGAGAGGGAAAAGAGAGGGAGGAAGAGAGAGGGAAATGGAGGTTTTAATTGGCGACATTATTTGTGAGAGGGAAAAGAGAGGGAGGAAGAGAGAGGGAAATGGAGGTTTTAATTGGGGGACATTTTGTGAGAGGGAAAAGAGAGGGAGGAAGAGAGAGGGAAAGGGAGGTTTTAATTGGCGACTTTATTTGTGAGAGGGAAAAGAGAGGGGGGAAGAGAGAGGGAAGAAGAGGGAAAGGAGTTTTAATGGCGACATTATTTGTGAGAGGGAAAAGAGAGGGAGGAAGAGGAGGGGAAATGGAGGTTTAATTGGCGACATTATTTGTGAGAGGGAAAGAGAGAGGGAGGAAGAGAGGAAAGAAGAGGAATGGAGGTTTTAATTGGCGACATTATTTGTGAGAGGGAAAAGAAGAGGGAGGAAGAGAGAGGAAGAAGAGGGAAATGGAGGTTTAATTGGTGACATTATTGGAGAGGGAAAAGAGAGGGGAAGAGAGAGGGAAGAAGAGGGAAATGGAGGTTTTAATTGGCGACATTATTGTGAGAGGGAAAAGAGAGGGAGGAAGAGAAAGGGAAGAAGAGGGAAAGGAGTTTTAATTGGCGACATTATTGTGAAGGGAAAAGAGAGGGAGGAAGGAGAGGGAAGCAGAGGGAATGGAGGTTTTAATTTGGGTGACATTATTTGTGAGAGGGAAAGAGAGGGAAAAGAGAGGGAGGAAGAGAGAGGGAAATGGAGGTTTTAATTGGCGACATTATTGTGAGAGGGAAAAAGGAGGGAGGAAGAGAGAGGGAAGAAGAGGGAAATGGAGGTTTTAATTGGCGACATTATTTGTGAGAGGGAAAAGAGAGGGAGGAAGAGAGAGGGAAATGGAGGTTTTAATTGGCGACTTTATTTGTGAGAGGGAAAAGAGAGGGAGGAGAGAGGGAAGAAGAGAGAAATGGAGGTTTTAATTGGCGACATTATTTGTGAGAGGGAAAAGAGAGGGAGGAAGAGAGGGAAGAAGAGGGAAATGGAGTTCTAATTGGCGACGTTATTTGTGAGAGGGAAAAGAGAGGGAGGAAGGGAGAGGGCAAGAAGCGGGAAATGGAGGTTTTAATTGGCGACATTATTTGTGAGAGGGAAAGAGAGGGAGGAAGAGAGAGGGAAGAAGAGAGAAATGGAGGTTTTAATTGGCGACATTTTTTGTGAGAGGGAAAAGAGAGGGAGGAAGAGGGGGAAGAAGAGGAAATGGAGGTTTTAATTGGCGACATTATTTGTGAGAGGGAAAAGAGAGGGAGGAAGAGAGAGGGAAATGGAGGTTTTAATTGGCGACATTATTTGTGAGAGGGAAAAGAGAGGGAGGAAAAGAGGAAAGAAGAGGGAAATGGAGGTTTTAATTGGCGACATTATTTGTGAGAGGGAAAAGAGAGGGAGGAAGAGAGAGGGAAATGGAGGTTTTAATTGGCGACATTATTTGTGAGAGGGAAAAGAGAGGGAGGAAGAGAGAGGGAAGAAGAGGGAAATGGAGGTTTTAATTGGCGACATTATTTGTGAGAGGGAAAAGAGAGGGAGGAAGAGAGGAAAGAAGAGGGAAATGGAGGTTTTAATTGGCGACATTATTTGTGAGAGGGAAAACGAGAGGGAGGAAGAAAAAGGAAAGAAGAGGGAAATGGACGATTTTTTTTAAAGAAAGGAAGAAAAAAGGAAGAGTTAAGTAAATAAAAAAAAGTGGAGAAATGAGATATGAAAAAATATGATGGAGGGAAAAGTAAAATACAGGAATAAGCGAATTAAAGAAAGATAGAAGAAGAAAATAAAGACGCAAGAAGAGGAATGGAAAGACAACAGGGAGAAACATGAAGAAAAGAATGACTAAAAGACGAAAACAAGGAAGAATTAGGAGGAAGATGAGAAATAGTAGCATTATAAGAATCAGAAAAGTAACAATAATAGTTATAGTAATGATAATAAAAATTGGAATAATGAAGATGATAATGATACGGCAGAGGAGAAATAAGAAAATACACTCTTAGAAAAGAAGGGTAGGAAAAGGGTAGAAAAAGGGTGTTTGTAGTGATGAAATACTGCTACCCTTTTTCTACCCTTACAAATCTACCCTTTCGGAGCGACGCATATATACCCTTTTCCAACCCTCTCGTCTAAAAAGGGTAGAAAAAGGGTGTTTGTAGTGATGAAATACTGCTACCCTTTTTCTACCCTTACAAATATACCCTTTCGGATCGACGCAAATATACCCTTTTCCAACCCTCTCGTCTAAAAAGGGTAGATAAAGGGTAGATGAAGGGTATAATCGGCAGCAGCTACCCTCCAGCCTGGATATAGGGTTTAAAAAGGGTAGTGATGGTGCGATGTAACAATTCGACCCTTAATGTACCCCTTATTTCTGAGAGTGTAGAGAGACAAAGATTGATCAAATAAAAAACAATAATAAAGAAAATAAAAGCTAAACATCAATAAGAAAAATAGAAAAAGCATAGAAAAAGAAGCAGCATAATGATAACAAGAAGAGGAAAACATAAAAGAAGCTAAATAATAAAAAAATAAAAAAAACCCATAAAAATACGAAAAAATAAATAAATATAAGAGATACAAAAAAAAAAAAAAAAAAAAAAAAAAAAAAATATCAGCATCTCATTATCTTTCCAGTGTGCTAAAAGAGGATCGAGTAGTGTTAGAGTCTATTATTTTTAAAAAACATGCACATCAAAATCATGCATTCCCTTTTTCGTAAGGTTCATGCGTTAAAAAATATACCTTTTGTTACCTAAGAGAATGGTTAACTATGATAAAATACAGCTTACTTTTAAAGAAGAAGCGTAGTATTTCCTTCTTCTGGCATCAAATATCAGTCAGTAAGCAGCAAGGGGGTTAACTATGATAAAATACAGCTTACATTTAGAAGAAGCGTAGTATTCCCTTCTCCTGGCATCAAATATCAGTCAGTAAGCAGCAAGGGGGTTAACTATGATAAAATACAGCTTACATTTAGAAGAAGCGTAGTATTCCCTTCTCCTGGCATCACATATCAGTCAGTAAGCAGCAAGGGGGTTAACTATGATAAAATACAGCTTAAATTTAGAAGAAGCGTAGTATTCCCTTCTCTGGCATCAAATATATCAGTCCGTAAGCAGCAAGGGGCAGGATTTTTTGCCTTATTAAAAAAAATAGACTAGTGAGGTAAAAAAATAGACTGTAGTGAGGTATTCAGGCGGCAAAGACATCTCAATCCTCCTTACCAGGGGCGAAGATGGATGACGGGATAGGGGC
>JACEEZ010003757.1:271977-281977 GCA_016584305.1 Chionoecetes opilio | reverse complement strand
ACACACACACACAGGTACATACGCTCATTAGCACGGTGACACCTGGAGGGAGGGAGAGAAGAGGAGAGAAGAGAGAGAGAGAGAGAGAGAGAGAGAGAGAGAGAGAGAGAGAGAGAGAGAGAGAGTAATAATTTTAGCAAGGGTAAGAGAGAGAAAAAAAGAGCAAAAAATAATACAAAGACAGAGAGTGAGTGAGAGAGAAAAGAAAAAGAGAGAGAGAAGAAGAGAGAGGAAAAACGATAGAAAAAAAAGAGATATGGGGAAGTGTGTGTGTGTGGTGTGTATGTGTGTGTTGTGTGTGTGTGTGTGTGTGGTGTGTGTGTGTGTGTGTGACTGTGTGTGTGTGTGTGTGTGTGTGTTGTGACTGTGTGTGTGTGTGTGTGTGTGTGTGTGTGTGTTGTGTGTGTGTGTGTGTGTGTGTGTGTGTGTGTGTTTATCTAGAATTGGCTTATCTTGAATCATGCATTAGTCTCTGTGTGTGTGTGTTTGTTGACTTTTTGAGGCTCAGTAGAGATGTCTTGCTTAGCTTAAATCCATCTTCATTAGCTATCATTACTGTTATCTTTATTATTAGTATCATCATCATTATCATCATCATCATCATCATCATTATTACTCCGATTTTTTTTTTACCGTAATCAACATGAATAATAATAATAATAATAATAATAATAATAATAATAATAATAATAATAATAATTTTAGTCTCGCCCGCAGGCATACAGACAAAACAAAGCAACAAGAACAAGCCGAGGCGTTAACTTAAGTACTAGAGCAAAAACAAAGCAGAACAACATAGTATAGGCACATCAGGGGACATAGTACAGGCACATTAAGGGACATAGTATAGGCACATTAGGGGACATAGTATAGGCACATTAGGGACCATAGTATAGGCACATTAGGGGACATAGTATAGGCACATTAAGGGACATAGTATAGGCACATTAAGGGACATAGTATAGGCACATTAGGGGACATAGTATAGGCACATTAGGGGACATAGCATAGGCACATTAGGGGACATAGTATAGGCACATTAAGGGACATAGTATAGGCACATTAGGGGACATAGTATAGGCACATTAGGGGACATAGTATAGGCACATTAGGGGACATAGTATAGGCACATTAGGGGACATAGTATAGGCACATTAGGGGACATAGTATAGGCACATTAAGGGACATGGTATAAGGCACATTAGGGGACATAGTAAGCACATTAAGGGACATAGTATAGGCACATTAAGGACATAGTATAGGCACATTAGGGACATAGTATAGGCACATTAAGGGACTAGTATAGGCACATTAGGGACATAGTATAGGCACATTAGGGGACATAGTATAGTGCACTAGGGACTAGTATAAGCACATAGGGACATAGTATGGCACATTAAGTGGACATAGTATAGGCAATTAAGGAACATAGTATGGCACTTTAAGGGACATAGTATGACACATTAGGGACATAGTATGGCACATTAGGGACTAGTATAGGCACATTAGGGGACTAGTATAGGCACTTTAGGGGACATAGTGTAGGCATTAGGGGACATAGCATAGGCACATTAAGGGACATATGTTAGGCACATTAGGGACATAGGTATGGCACATTAGGGGAATAGTATAGGCACATTAAGGGCCATGTATAGGCACATTAAGGGACATAGTATGGCACATTAAGGTGACTAGTATATGCACATTAGGGACATAGTATAGCACTTAGGGGACATAGTATAGGCACATTAGGGGACATAGTATGGCACATTAGGGACATGGATAGGCACTTAGGGACATAGTATAGGCATTAAGGGAATAGTATGGGCACTTTTAGGGACATAGTATAGGCAATTAGGACATAGTATAGGCACTTGAGACATAGTATAGGCACATTGTGGACATGTATAGGGCACATTAGGGGACTAGTATAGCAATTAGGAGACATAGTATAGGCACATTAGGGACTGTTATGCAATTAGGGACTAGTATAGGCACATTAGGGCATAGTATGCACATTAAGGACCTTTTATAGTCACATTAAGGGACATAGTATAGCACATTAGGACATAGTATGGCACATTAGGGACTAGTATAGGCACTTTAAGGACATAGTATAGGCACATTAAGGGACATAGTATAGGCACATTAAGGGACATAGTAAAAGGCACATTAAGGAAACATAGTATAGCACTTAGGGACTAGTATAGGCACATTAAGGACATATTAGGCACATTAGGGAAACATAGTATAGCACATTAAGGGACATAGTATAGGCACATTAGGGGACATAGTATAGGCACATTAGGGGACATAGTATGGGCACATTAAGGGACATAGTATAGGCACATTAAGGGACATAGTATAGGCACATTAAGGGACATAGTATAGGCACATTAAGGGACATAGTATAGGCACATTAAGGGACATAGTATAGGCACATTAGGGACATAGTATAGGCACATAAGGACATAGTATGGGCACTTTAGGACATAGTATGGCACATTAGGGACATAGTATAGGCACATTAAGGGACATAGTATAGGCACATTAAGGGACATAGTATGGGCACATTAAGGGACATAGTATAGGCCCACATTAGGGGACATAGTATAGGCACATTAGGGGACTAGTATAGGCCTTTAGGGACATAGTATAGGCACATTAGGGGACATAGTATAGGCACATTAGGGGACATAGTATAGGCACATTAGGGGACTAGTATAGGCACATTAAGGGACATAGTATAGGCACATTAAGGGACATAGTATAGGCCACATTAGGGGACATAGTATGGCACATTAAGGGACATAGTATAGGCACATTAAGGGACATAGTATAGGCACATTAAGGGACATAGTATAGGCACATTAAGGGACATAGTATAGGCACATTAAGGGACATAGTATAGGCACATTAGGGGACATAGTATAGGCACATTAAGGGACATAGTATAGGCACATTAGGGGACATAGTATAGGCACATTAGGGGACATAGTATAGGCACATTAAGGGACATAGTATAGGCACATTAAGGGACATAGTATAGACACATTAGGGGACATAGTATAGGCACATTAAGGGACATAGTATAGGCACATTAGGGGACATAGTATAGGCACATTAAGGGACATAGTATAGGCACATTAGGGACATAGTATAGGCACATTAAGGACATAGTATAGGCACTTTAAAGGGGAAACATAGTATAGGCACTTTAAAGGGGACATAGTATAGGCACATTAAGGGACATAGTATAGGCAACATTAGGGACATAGTATAGGCACATTAGGGGACATAGTATAGGCACATTAGGGACATAGTATAGGCACATTAGGGACATAGTATAGGCACATTAAGGGACATAGTATAGGCACATTAAGGGACATAGTATAGGCACATTAAGGGACATAGTATAGGCACATTAAGGGACATAGTATAGGCACATTAGGGACATAGTATAGGCACATTAGGGGACATAGTATAGGCACATTAGGGGACATAGTATAGGCACATTAGGGGACATAGTATAGGCACATTAGGGGACATAGTATAGGCACATTAGGGGACATATTAATACCTTCACGATTTTCTCTTTTTATTATGTTTATATTTTTTCTCTTTCTCTTCTCTTCATCCCTATTCTGTCCATCTTCCCAATGCAAGAGTTAATCAGTATCTTTACTCTTTCATCCCTTTCACTGGTAAGCTCTGGAACTCTCTTCCTGTTTTTATTTTGCCACCTTCCTACCTTAAATTTCTTCAAGGGAGGAGTAACAAGACACCTCCCGAACTACAGTAAATTGGCCCACCGCCCTTTCTTTATTCTCTTACTGTCTTCTTTACAGGAACTGCCAACTAAGCGGGCTCCTTGTTGCTTCTTGTGTTTGCTCTTGGCCAGTCCTTTGTGATGAAGAGATATCTAGCATCCATAACTCACTCTCTAAAGCCTTTTATCTGTACTCTCTTTGACTCCTTATCCTCTCTCTCTCTCCTCTCTCTCTACTCTCTCTCTCCTCTCTCTCTAGTCTCGTCTCTCGTCTCTCTCCTCTCCTTCTCTCTCTCTCGTCTACTCTCTCTCTCTCTCTCTCCCGTCTCTCTCTTCTCTCTCTCTCTCTCTTTTTCCCATTGTATCCCTTCCCTCTCTATTTTTTTCTGTTATTTTCTATTTCCCATAAGCCTTGCTGCAATAATTAATGTAATCAGTGCACTGTTAATTTAATCAACTCTATATGTGCGTGTGCGTGTGTGTGTGGTGTGTGTGTGTGTGTTGTGTGTGGTGTTGTGTGTGTGTGTGTGTATGTGTTGTGTTGTGTGGGTGTGTGTGTGTGTGTGTGTGTGTGTGTGTGGTGGGTGGGGTGTTTTTGTGGGTGTGTGTGTGTGTTGTGTGTGTGTGGTGTGTGGTGGTTTGTTTGTGTGTGTGTGTGAAATGTGTTTATCTTTGACTACGTGTGTTTATATTCTTGGTGTAGATTTCTGGGTATATAGGATTTATGTGTGGTGTGTGTGTGTGGTGTGTTGTGTGTGTGTGTGTGTCTGTCTGTTCTGTATCCCCCCTCCACTTGTGTCTAAGCGTGTGTTGAAGTCTTCTTTGTTTGGTCAGGTTTAAATAATGGAAACTGTTCGTGTTTGTTTAGGGATAGGAAGGCATCGGAGGAGGAGGAGGAGAGGAGGAGGAGGAGGAGGAGGAGAAGAGGAGAGGAGGAGGAGGAGGAGGAGGGGGAGGAGGAGGAGGAGAGAGGAGGAGGAGGAGGAGGGGATGAGGAGGAGGAGGAGCGCTATTGAGGTATGAAAAAAACATACAGTTAACTCATCATCTCCTCTGTTTATATAAAAGATTGAGAAAGTGTGTGTGTGTGTGTGTTGTATGTGTGTTGTGTGTGTTGGTTGGGTGGTGTGTGTGTGTGGTGTGTGTGTGTGTGTGTGTGGTGGTGTTTGTGTGTGTGTGTGTGTGGTGTGTGTGTGTGTGTGTGTGTGTGTAGGTCTTTATGCACTAATAATTGAGAGAATTGAATTTATTTTTCTTAGTCTTCTTCCCTTCTTCCATCTTCTTCTTTATTCTTTATTTTTTGTTTTCTTCTTCTTTCTGGCGGAGTCGACGTTTTTTTTAAGAATTAACCAAACGTCAAACAAACCCACAAATATACACGTTTACTAAGACCAGGAGATGAGGAGAGGAGGAGGGAGAGGAGGGAGGAGGAGGAGGAGGAGGAGGAGGGGAGGAGATAGTGTAGTATCAATATTCTATAAGTTAAGATTGAAGAGATAGAGGAAAGGAAAGAGAATAGTAAGAAAGAGGAAGAAGAGGAGGAGGAAGAGGAGGAGGAAGAGGAGGAGGAAGAGGAGGAAGAGGCAGAAGAGGAGGAGGAAGAGGAAGAAGAGAAAGAAGAGGAGGAAGAGGAGGAGGAAGAAGACAGAAGATAAGGAAGAGGAGGGGAAGAGGAAGAAGAGGAGAAAGAGGAAGAAAGAGAGGAGAGAGGAAGAAGAGGAGGGAAGAGGAAGAAAGAGGAGAAAGGGAAGAAGAGGAGGAGACAGGAGGAGGAAGAGAAGAAGAGAAAGAAGAGGAGGCGGAGAAAAGAAGAGGGGAGAAAAGGGAACGAGAGGAAGGAAGAGGAGGAGGAAGAGAAGAAGAGAAAGAAGAGGAGGAGGAATAAGAGGAATAGGAGGAGAAAGAGGAAGAAGAGGAGGAAGAGGAGGAGAAAGAGGAAGAAGAGGAGGTTTACTATAGGATTACATAGGAGGTAACACACCAGAGACCTATTGGTCCATATCGAGGGTACTGCTGAACTCATACTACTAACTATCAACTACTTGTAGAAAACATTTGGAAAAATGATACCATGTCCCCTAAAGAGGATAGGAACATGGAAGTTTCATAGTGCAAGAATGATAGGATATGAAAAATACTAACTACAACTACCACTAATCCACTACAACTAATCGATACGGGGGACTAGATGACGAATTCGCACTATCAATACCCATTTTAACTTTACAGTGCGCGTCAAGTCTGGTTTTGAATGTAGTTATTGTGTTTGGCGTCCGACAACTTTTGCTGGTAAAACTTATTCCTCGATCACGACTCTATCTACATTTGAAATAATTTTTACGGAGATCGTGTGCAACGTTGACCGTTTTAGTTTTAACCATTATTTCTTGTTGTCACTTGAGTTGAAAGCTCGAATAGGTTCTCTTGAATTAATGACATTCCAACCTTTTTAGGATCTTAAAGGTTTCTATCAAGTCCCCACTTCTACATCCTTTTAAGGAAAACAATTAGTTTCCGCAGTCTCATCTTCTAAGAGAAGTTCGCAGTGATGGAAATTTTTTGGTTGGCTCTTCTTTGCACTGATTCCATTTGCCTTGATCTTTTACGAAACAGGGCGAACCAGAATTGAACGGCATATCCAAGTGCGCCTAACCAAGACTGTATAATTGTGTCATTACTTTCGGAGTTTTATGTTCAAAGTTACGTTTAATAAAGCCCAACATCATATTTGCCTTTTTACTGCAGCTAGGCAATGCGAACTGGTTTTCAGATCATTACTGATGATGACACTAGATCCTTTTCCTGCTGTACTTCAGTTAACGATTTATTTTGCATTTGATAGTTATATTTGAGGTTATCGTTGCCTATATGCATTACTTTACATTTATCGGAATTGAATTTTAATAGCCATTTATCACTCCAATCTGATAGTTTGTCGAGATCACTTTGTATGAGTTCGCAGTTTTCTCTAGTATATGCTTTACCGCCTAATTTGGTGTCATCTGCAAATTTTGATATTTTAGATACAAGTCCGCAGTCCAGATCGTTGATATATATCAGAAAAAGAGTAGGACCCAAGACCGAGCCCTGAGGCACCCCACTAGTGACATCTAACCAATCAGATGCCTCACCATTTATTACTACCCGTTGTTTACGATTTGAAAGCCAATCGCGGAAGAGGAGGAGGAAGAGGAAGAAGAGAAAGAAGAGGAGGAGGAAGGAGAAGAATAGAAGGAGGAAGAGGAGGAGGAAGAGAAAGAGGAAGGAAACGTGAAGCAAGAATATTTAATGACACGATTTTCCACTTGAATAATGCTTGACTTTTCTTTTTATCCTTTTCTTTTTATTCTTCCTTTTCTTTCTGTGTTTCTTTCTTTTCTGTTTGTGTTTCTCTTTCTTTTCTGTTTCTGTTTCTTTTCTGTTTCTGTTTCTGTTTCTTTTCTGTTTCTGTTTTTTTTTTGTTTCTTTTCTGTTTCTGTTTCTTTTCTGTTTCTGTTTCTGTTTCTTTTCTGTTTCTCTTTCTCTTTCTTTTCTGTTTCTGTTTCTGTTTCTTTTCTGTTTCTGTTTCTGTTTCTGTTTCTTTTTCTGTTTCTTTTCTGTTTCTTTTCTGTTTCTGTTTCTGTTTCTGTTTCTTTTTCTGTTTCTTTTCTGTTTCTGTTTCTGTTTCTGTTTCTTTTTCTGTTTCTTTTCTGTTTCTGTTTCTTTTCTGTTTCTGTTTCTCTTTCTTTTCTGTTTCTGTTTCTGTTTCTGTTTCTGTTTCTCTTTCTTTTCTGTTTCTTTTCTGTTTCTGTTTCTGTTTCTGTTTCTTTTCTGTTTCTTTTCTGTTTCTGTTTCTGTTTCTGTTTCTTTTCTGTTTCTGTTTCTTTTCTGTTTCTGTTTCTGTTTCTTTTCTGTTTCTGTTTCTTTTCTGTTTCTGTTTCTTTTCTGTTTCTGTTTGTTTCTTTTCTGTTTCTGTTTCTGTTTCTGTTTCTGTTTCTGTTTCTTTTCTGTTTCTTTTCTGTTTCTGTTTCTTTTCTGTTTCTTTTCTGTTTCTGTTTCTTTTCTGTTTCTGTTTCTGTTTCTTTTTCTGTTTCTGTTTCTGTTTCTGTTTCTGTTTCTTTTCTGTTTCTGTTTCTTTTCTGTTTCTTTTCTGTTTCTGTTTCTTTTCTGTTTCTGTTTCTTTTCTGTTTCTGTTTCTTTTCTGTTTCTGTTTGTTTCTTTTCTGTTTCTGTTTCTGTTTCTTTTCTGTTTCTGTTTCTGTTTCTTTTCTGTTTCTGTTTCTGTTTCTTTTCTGTTTCTGTTTCTGTTTCTGTTTCTGTTTCTTTTCTGTTTCTGTTTCTCTTTCTTTTCTGTTTCTTTTCTGTTTCTATTTCTGTTTCTTTTCTGTTTCTGTTTCTCTTTCTTTTCTGTTTCTTTTCTGTTTCTGTTTCTGTTTCTTTTCTGTTTCTGTTTCTTTTCTGTTTCTGTTTCTGTTTCTGTTTCTTTTCTGTTTCTGTTTCTTTTCTGTTTCTGTTTCTGTTTCTTTTCTGTTTCTGTTTCTGTTTCTGTTTCTTTTCTGTTTCTGTTTCTCTTTCTTTTCTGTTTCTTTTCTGTTTATGTTTCTGTTTCTTTTCTGTTTCTGTTTCTCTTTCTTTTCTGTTTCTTTTCTGTTTCTGTTTCTCTTTCTTTTCTGTTTCTTTTCTGTTTATCTTTCTGTTTCTGTTTCTTTTCTGTTTCTGTTTCTCTTTCTTTTCTGTTTGTGTTTCTTTTCTGTTGCTGTTTCTTTTCTGTTTCTGTTTCTGTTTCTTTTCTGTTTCTGTTTCTTTTCTGTTTCTGTTTCTTTTCTGTTTCTGTTTCTGTTTCTTTTCTGTTTCTGTTTCTGTTTCTTTTCTGTTTCTGTTTCTTTTCTGTTTCTGTTTCTTTTCTGTTTCTATTTCTGTTTCTTTTCTGTTTCTTTTCTGTTTCTGTTTCTTTTCTGTTTCTGTTTATGTTTCTGTTTCTTTTTCTTTTCTGTTTGTTTCTTTTCTGTTTATTTTCTGTTTCTGTTTCTGTTTCTTTTCTGTTTCTGTTTCTGTTTCTTTTCTGTTTCTGTTCTGTTTCTGTTTCTTTTCTGTTTCTGTTTCTTTTCTGTTTCTGTTTCTTTTCTGTTTCTGTTTCTCTTTCTTTTCTGTTTCTGTTTCTGTTTCTTTTCTGTTTCTGTTCTGTTTCTTTTCTGTTTCTGTTTCTGTTTCTTTTCTGTTTCTGTTTCTTTTCTGTTTCTGTTTCTGTTTCTTTTCTGTTTCTGTTTCTCTTTCTTTTCTGTTTCTGTTTCTGTTTCTTTTCTGTTTCTGTTTCTCTTTCTTTTCTGTTTGTGTTTCTTTTCTGTTTCTGTTTCTGTTTCTGTTTCTTTTCTGTTTCTGTTTCTGTTTCTTTTCTGTTTCTGTTTCTGTTTCTTTTCTGTTTCTGTTTCTTTTCTGTTTCTGTTTCTGTTTCTTTTCTGTTTCTGTTTCTCTTTCTTTTCTGTTTCTGTTTCTGTTTCTTTTCTGTTTCTGTTTCTGTTTCTTTTCTGTTTCTGTTTCTTTTCTGTTTCTCTTTCTTTTCTGTTTCTGTTTCTGTTTCTTTTCTGTTTCTGTTTCTCTTTCTTTTCTGTTTGTGTTTCTTTTCTGTTTCTGTTTCTGTTTCTGTTTCTTTTCTGTTTCTGTTTCTGTTTCTTTTCTGTTTCTGTTTCTGTTCTTTTCTTTTCTTTTCTGTTTCTTTTCTGTTTTTGTTTCTGTTTTCTTTTCTGTTTCTGTTTCTCTTTCTTTTCTGTTTCTGTTTCTGTTTCTTTTCTGTTTCTGTTTCTGTTTCTTTTCTGTTTCTGTTTCTTTTCTGTTTCTCTTTCTTTTCTGTTTCTGTTTCTCTTTCTTTTCTGTTTCTGTTTCTCTTTCTTTTCTGTTTCTGTTTCTTTTCTGTTTCTGTTTCTGTTTCTGTTTCTGTTTCTTTTTCTTTTCACCATCAAATTTTTCTTTTACTCTCTTAACTCTTCCTTACTTTAATTTCCTTATTATATTTTCCAATCTTCGTGTTTTATCTATCGATTTCAACTAATTTTTGTTCGTTTTTTTTATTGATTGAGTTGAGTATTTGAAGGATCTTTTATGCGAGAGAGAGAGAGAGAGAGAGAGAGAGAGAGAGAGAGAGAGAGAGAGAGAGAGAGAGAGAGAGAGAGAGAGAGAGAGAGAGATAACGTATATGCACCCCACCCACACACACAAACACTTCCTTCAAAATGAAATAAAAAAGTCACCAATAATG
>JACEEZ010003757.1:261977-264477 GCA_016584305.1 Chionoecetes opilio | reverse complement strand
CACATTCCAAACACAAACACACAAAACACACACACACAAACACACACAAAACACACACACAAACACACACAACACACACACACAACACACACACAAACACACACACACACACACACACAAAACACACACACAAAGCAGGAAAAAAATTACCATCAACTTTAATAGGAAAAGGAAGGAGTAGAATTAGGAAAAAACAGCCCGTGAAATTATTGTTATTGTCTTGAAATCTGTAGAGCAAGCGATCCAAGGCCGGAAGGGAGGGATGGGGGGGGGGGCAGAGGAGGGGGGTAGGGGGAGGGGGGGGTAAGGGGGGGGGGGACTGGCCATCCTAATACTGGAACGGTTCTTTTGTATATGCTCAGACGAAGGTTGAAGGCACATTAGGAGGCCCCTCTATCTTCCTTCAGGGAAAAAAAAAAAGGGTTTACCTTTATTTTGAAGGGAGAGATAAATAGGTTTCCCCTCTCTCTCCTCTCTCCTTTTCTCTGCTCCCCTCCCCCTTTTTCTCTCTCTCTCTCTCTCCCCCACCTCCCCTTTTAAAAAAATCTCTTTTTTTTTTTCTCCATTTTTTTTTAAATGTTATATAAAAGAAAAAACATGAGTTAAAATAAAAAGGGGTGAAAAAATTTAGTTAAAAAAAGGATAAATTGGATTTTAACTAAAAAAAAAAAATTAATAGGTAAAAAAATAAGTGGTGAAAAAAATTTGTGTTTAATATTAAAAGGGTAAAAACCAAATTTAAAGAAAAATAGAAAAAAGGGGGTTTAGGGTAGAGGGGAATTAGTAAATAAAGAAGAAGAAGAAAAGGGGAATGGGAAACGGGGCCCTTGAAAGAATAGAAGGAAGAAGAGGGAGGAAGCTAAAAGGGACGGGAGGAGAGGAGGGAGGAGAGAGAGAGAGAGAAAAGGAGAGGAGGAGAGAGAGATGAGGGAAGGGAGGGAGTTGTGTTTTGGGTGTGTATGGTTCCCCCAAACAAAAATTTAAAATAACTTTCCGTTAAAATACCCCAAAATCAAAAAATGGAAAAAAATCCATTTGCTACATTTTCACTTCAAAAATAAAAAATATCATTTTTTTTTTTCGATCAAATCCCCGTTTTTTTTTTCCCCCTTTATTAAATTCCTTTTTTTTTCCCCGAGCCAAAAAAAACACGATCAACCCACGGGAAAGGGAGAAAAAAAGAAATTTGTTCTGAAAAAAAGGGGGTTTTTTGAAAAAGGGTTTTTCTTTTTTCCCTTCCTTCTCTCCCCCTTACTCTCTCTCTCTGTCCCCTCTCTCTCTCTCTCTCCCCCTTCTCTTCCCCTCTCTCTCTTTTTTCTTTTTTTTTTTTTTTTTCTTTTTCTGGGTTTTTCCCCCCTTTTTTCCTTTTCCCTTTGGTCTTTTTCTTTTTTTTTTTTTTTTTTTTTTTTGGTTTTTGGGTTTTTTTTGGCCCCGTTAAAAAATTCATTTTTTAAAAAAACAAAACCCCCCCCAAAAATTAAAAAAAAAAAAAATTTTTTGTTTTTTTTTTCTTTTTTTTTTTTTTCTTTTTGTTTTTTTTATTTTTTTCTCCTTCGGTAAAACTTTTTCTGTTCCCCCCAACCCCCCCCCCCCCCCCCCCCCCCCCTTTTCTTCCCCTTTCTTTTTCTGTTTAATTTCTTCCTTTTCTTTTCTCTCTCCTCTTCTCTCTCTTTTTCTCTCTCTCTTTCTCTCTTCTCTCTCTCTCTCTCATCCTCTTTTTTCTTTCTTTTTCTTTGCCCTTTTTTTTTCTCACATTTTATTTTTTTTTTCTCTCTCTCCCCCTCTCCTTCTCTCTCTTCCCCTCTCTACCCGCTCTCTTTTCCTCTCCCCTTCTCCCCCCTTCTCTATCTCTTCTTTTCCCCTCTCTTCTCTCTCCCCCCCTCTTTCTTCTCTTATTTCTATTTTTCTTTTTTCTTTTGTTTCTTTTTTCCCCAAACATTTTATTTTTTTTTCCCCCTCCTCTCTCTCTCTTCTCTCCTCTCTCTCTCTCTTTTCTCTCTCTCTCTCTCTCCCCTCTCTCCTCTCTCGCTCTTTTCTCTCTCTCTCCCCTCTCCTCTCTTCTTCTCTTTTCTCTCTCTCTCTCTCTTTCTCTTTTAACATTTCAACCCCTATTTTTTCTTTTTTTTCTTCCATTTTCCCTATTTTTTTTTAAATTTTCCTTCTCTTCCCCTTCCTTTATTCCCCCTTTTCTTATTTTTCCTCATTCTATTTTTTTCTTTTTTTTTTTTCTCTCTCCTTTTTTCCCATCTGCCTCCTAAACTTTTTTTATTTGCTTTGTTTTGTACCTCTCTCTCTCTCTCTCTCTCTCTCTCCCCTCCCCTCTTTCTCCCCCTCTCCCCTTCTCTCCCTCCCCTCTTCTCCTCTCTCTCTTTTTTGTTTTTTTTCTTTTTTTTTCCCTTATTTTATTCATGTTTTCCCTTCCTTGTCCTTTCCATTTTTTTTTTTTTTCCCTTTTCCTCCTCCTCCTTTCCCCCCTCCTCCTCCTCCTCCCCCCTTCCCC
>JACEEZ010003757.1:251977-256977 GCA_016584305.1 Chionoecetes opilio | reverse complement strand
AAAAGTTGGCCAGTTAATCGCTAATCAATACGAATAAAACAGTAAAGGAGTTTTAAAAGAGTTCATTTTTATACCCAAGGGGATTACCAACTAATAGACAGACAGACAGATAGACCAACTAATAGACAGACAGACAGACAGACCAACTAATAGACAGACAGACAGACAGACCAACTAATAGACAGACAGACAGACAGACAGACAGATAGAGCAACTAATAGACAGACAGACAGATAGACCAACTAATAGACAGACAGACAGACAGACCAACTAATAGACAGGCAGACAGACAGACCAACTAATAGACAGACAGACAGACAGACCAACTAATAGACAGGCAGACAGACAGACCAACTAATAGACAGACAGACAGATAGACCAACTAATAGACAGACAGACAGACAGACCAACTAATAGACAGGCAGACAGACAGACCAACTAATAGACAGACAGACAGACAGACCAACTAATAGACAGACAGACAGACAGACCAACTAATAGACAGGCAGACAGACAGACCAACTAATAGACAGACAGACAGACAGACCAACTAATAGACAGACAGACAGACAGACCAACTAATAGACAGACAGACAGACATACCAACTAATAGACAGACAGACAGACAGACCAACTAATAGACAGACAGACAGACAGACCAACTAATAGACAGACAGACAGACAGACCAACTAATAGACAGACAGACAGACAGACCAACTAATAGACAGACAGACAGACAGACCAACTAATAGACAGGCAGCAGACTACCACTAATAGACAGACAGACAGACATACCAACTAATAGACAGACAGACAGATAGACCAACTAATAGACAGACAGACAGATAGACCAACTAAAGACAGACAGACAGACAGACCAACTAATAGACAGACAGACAGACAGACCAACTATAGACAGACAGACAGATAGACCAACTAATAGACAGACAGACAGACAGACCAACTAATAGACAGGCAGACAGACAGACCAACTAATAGACAGACAGACAGACAGACCAACTAATAGACAGGCAGACAGACAGACCAACTAATAGACAGACAGACAGATAGACCAACATAATAGACAGACAGACAGACAGACCAACTAATAGACAGGCAGACAGACAGACCACTAATAGACAGACAGACAGACAGACCAAACTAATCGACAGACAGACAGACAGACCAACTAATAGACAGGCAGACAGACAGACCAACTAATAGACAGGCAGACAGACAGACCAACTAATAGACAGACAGACAGACAGACAGACCAACTAATAGACAGACAGACAGACAGACCAACTAATAGACAGACAGACAGATAGACCAACTAATAGACAGACAGACAGACATACCAACTAATAGACAGACAGACAGACAGACCAACTAATAGACAGACAGACAGACATACCAACTAATAGACAGACAGACAGACAGACCAACTAATAGACAGACAGACAGACAGACCAACTAATAGACAGACAGACAGACAGACCAACTAATAGACAGACAGACAGATAGACCAAATAATAGACAGACAGACAGACAGACCAACTAATAGACAGACAGACAGATAGACCAACTAATAGACAGACAGACAGACAGACCAACTAATAGACAGACAGACAGACATACCAACTAATAGACAGACAGACAGATAGACCAAATAATAGACAGACAGACAGACAGACCAACTAATAGACAGACAGACAGACAGACCAACTAATAGACAGACAGACAGACAGACCAACTAATAGACAGACAGACAGACAGACCAACTAATAGACAGACAGACAGACAGACCAACTAATAGACAGACAGACAGACAGACAGACCAACTAATAGACAGGCAGACAGACAGACCAACTAATAGACAGACAGACAGACAGACCAACTAATAGACAGACAGACAGACAGACCAACTAATAGACAGACAGACAGACAGACCAACTAATAGACAGACAGACAGACAGACCAACTAATAGACAGACAGACAGACAGACAGACCAACAAATAGACAGACAGACAGACAGACCAACTAATAGCAGACAGACAGACAGACCACTAATAGACAGACAGACAGACAGACCAACTAATAGACAGACAGACAGACATACAAACAAAAAGACTGACAGACAGACACACAAACAAAAAGACAGACAGACAGACAGACAGACAGACCAACTAATAGACAGACAGACAGACAGACCAACTAATAGACAGACAGACAGACAGACCAACTAATAGACAGACAGACAGACAGACCAACTAATAGACGACAGACAGACAGACCAACTAATAGACAGACAGGCAGACAGACCAACTAATAGACAGACAGACAGACAGACCAACTAATAGACAGACAGACAGACAGACCAACTAATAGACAGACAGACAGATAGACCAACTAATAGACAGGCAGACAGATAGACAACTAATAGACAGACAGACAGACAGACCAACTAATAGACAGACAGACAGACAGACCAACTAATAGACAGACAGACAGACATACCAACTAATAGACAGACCAACTAATAGACAGACAGACAGATAGACCAACTAATAGACAGACAGACAGACAGACCAACTAATAGACAGACAGACAGATAGACCAACTAATAGACAGACAGACAGACAGACCAACTAATAGACAGACAGACAGACAGACCAACTAATAGACAGACAGACAGATAGACCAACTAATAGACAGACAGACAGACAGACCACTAATAAACAGACAGACAGACAGACCAACTAATAGACAGACAGACAGACAGACCAACTAATAGACAGACAGACAGACAGACCAACTAATAAACAGACAGACAGACAGACCAACTAATAGACAGACAGACAGACAGACCAACTAATAGACAGACAGACAGACAGACCAACTAATAGACAGACAGACAGACAGACCAACTAATAGACAGACAGACCAACTAATAGACAGACAGACAGACAGACCAACTAATAGACAGACAGACAGACAGACCAACTAATAGACAGACAGACAGACAGACCAACTAATAGACAGACAGACAGATAGACCAACTAATAGACAGACAGACAGACAGACCAACTAATAGACAGACCAACTAATAGACAGACAGACAGATAGACCAACTAATAGACAGACAGACAGATAGACCAACTAATAGACAGACAGACAGACAGACCAACTAATAGACAGACAGACAGACAGACCAACTAATAGACAGACAGACAGACCAACTAATAAACAGACAGACAGACAGACCAACTAATAGACAGACAGACAGACAGACCAACTAATAAACAGACAGACAGACAGACCAACTAATAGACAGACAGACAGATAGACCAACTAATAGACAGACAGACAGACAGACCAACTAATAGACAGACAGACAGATAGACCAACTAATAAACAGACAGACAGACAGACCAACTAATAGACAGACAGACAGATAGACCAACTTATAGACAGACAGACAGATAGACCAACTAATAAACAGACAGACAGACAGACCAACTAATAGACAGACAGACAGATAGACCAACTAATAAACAGACAGACAGACAGACCAACTAATAGACAGACAGACAGACAGACCAACTAATAGACAGACAGACAGACAGACCAACTAATAGACAGACAGACAGATAGACCAACTAATAGACAGACAGACAGACAGACCAACTAATAAACAGACAGACAGACAGACCAACTAATAAACAGACAGACAGACAGACCAACTAATAGACAGACAGACAGACAGACAGATAGACCAACTAATAAACAGACAGACAGACAGACCAACTAATAGACAGACAGACAGACAGACAGATAGACCAACTAATAAACAGACAGACAGACAGACCAACTAATAGACAGACAGACAGATAGACCAACTAATAAACAGACAGACAGACAGACCAACTAATAGACAGACAGACAGACAGACCAACTAATAGACAGACAGACAGACAGACCAACTAATAGACAGACAGACAGACAGACCAACTAATAGACAGACAGACAGACAGACCAACTAATAGACAGACAGACAGATAGACCAACTAATAGACAGACAGACAGACAGACCAACTAATAGACAGACCAACTAATAGACAGACAGACAGATAGACCAACTAATAGACAGACAGACAGATAGACCAACTAATAGACAGACAGACAGACAGACCAACTAATAGACAGACAGACAGACAGACCAACTATAGACAGACAGACAGACCAACTAATAAACAAACAGACAGACAGACCAACTAATAGACAGACAGACAGACAGACCACTAATAAACAGACAGACAGACAGACCAACTAATAGACAGACAGACAGACAGACAACTAATAAACAGGACAGACAGACAGACCAACTAATAGACAGACAGACAGACAGACCACTAATAAACAGACAGACAGACAGACCAACTAATAGACAGACAGACAGATAGACCAACTAATAGACAGACAGACAGACAGACCAACTAATAGACAGACAGACAGACAGACCAACTAATAGACAGACAGACAGATAGACCAACTAATAGACAGACAGACAGACAGACCAACTAATAGACAGACAGACAGACCAACTAATAAACAGACAGACAGACAGACCAACTAATAGACAGACAGACAGACAGACCAACTAATAGACAGACAGACAGACCAACTAATAAACAGACAGACAGACAGACCAACTAATAGACAGACAGACAGACAGACCAACTAATAAACAGACAGACAGACCAACTAATAGACAGACAGACAGATAGACCAACTAATAGACAGACAGACAGACAGACCAACTAATAGACAGACAGACAGACAGACCAACTAATAGACAGACAGACAGACAGACCAACTAATAGACAGACAGACAGACAGACCAACTAATAGACAGACAGACAGATAGACCAATTAATAGACAGACAGACAGACAGACCAACTAATAAACAGACAGACAGACAGACCAACTAATAAACA
>JACEEZ010003757.1:231977-241977 GCA_016584305.1 Chionoecetes opilio | reverse complement strand
TAATAAATAAATAAATAAATCAGTTACATGTATTATTTTAACCCCCTAAAATAATTAGAAAAACTTCCCATTCATTAAATCGGAAAAAATATCAGAGAAAAAAACTAAAAAGCTAAACAAACCTAACCTAAACTAAACTAAACTAATGGAAAATCTTAACTAAAAATAACTCAAAACCTTCTGAATCATAATAATATAGACAACATTGTAGGCTATCAGAGTAAGCAACCATGTAATCAACCAGTAGATTTTACTACTAACAAATTTAACTAGTCAGTACACTACCTAACACATTTAACCTTGATAACTAACTACTACTAACTAACAACTAACACATTTAACCAATCAGTACATTTTACTATTGCTACTTATTATTACTCATGTGTTATTTATGTATGGTTACGTTCTTCTTTCTTCTCTTCCTCCTCCTCCTCCTCCTCCTCCTCCTCCTCCCTCCTCCTCCTCCTCCTCCTCCTCCTCCTCCTCCTCCTCCTCCTCCTCCTCCTCCTCCTCCTCCTTCTCCTCCTCTTTTTTCTCCTCCTCTCTTCCTCCTCTTTTATCACTGCCACTACAACCATAAATGAAAAAAAAATACATAGAATAATAGCAATAATAAGAATACCACATCTCTCTACCTACCAACACACACACACACACACACAACACCCACCCACACCCACACACACACACACACACACCAAGGTCCCTGCGTCGTCCTGGGAACACGCGGGATTCGAACACTCACGACTCTGAACTAACCAACTGGCATAACAAATTACCAATACATGTGCCATACAGCCTCTCAGAGTCCCTAATGGTCTATTGTGAACCGCCCTCCCACTACCTCTCCCCTCCCACTAACACCTCTCCCATACCCCTCTATGCCTCCTCCCACGTCTCTCCCTCCTATGACAAGCCTCCATATCGTTACCAACCCCCCCGTCCTCCTCCTCCTCCTCCTCCTCCTCCTCCTCCCACGCCAGGGTTCCCAAAGACTAGAATCCCCCAGTAAATTGGGTCTACAGAGTGACTGAGATCCACACGTTCAAGATGACACTTAAATAGAGGGAAGAATAGAAGGGACGTAAGGAACAGACAGCAGATGGATGAAATGTAGGGAGAAAAGGAAGGGAAAGAGGGGGATGGAAGGGCAAGGAAGAGGCATCAAGAGACTGAAGGGAAAGGAAGGAAGGAAAAGATAGATAGTTATGTTTAAGGAATGAAGGAAGAGGGAGGGAAGGAGGGAAGGAGAAGAATGTGTGAAGGAATGAAGGCATGGTAAAGGTAGAAATAGAAGGAAGACATGAGAACAGATAAAAGGTGTAAGAATGAAGGAAGAATGTAGTGAAGGAAGGAAGGAAGGGAAGAACGGCAACAAAAGGCAAAGGAAAGAAGGAAAAAAAACCTTCTAAGGGGAAACTATTAAGAAGAAAGATGAAAATATGCATAATTGGAACACACGAAGAAATGAAGGAGGGAAAAATTTGATAACAGGAATACAAAAAAATTAAATAAAGAAGAAAGAATAACAGACAATAACAAATCACAGAAAATAACGAATGAAATAACGAAATAACGAAATAACGAAACGAATATATAACGAATAATAACGAAACAAAAAAGAATAAGACTATAAGAAAGGGAATAAAGAAAAACCAAAAAAAAAAAAGTTAAAACTAAGAAAAAAAAAACAAAAAAAAAAAAAAAAAAAAAAAAAAAAAAAAAAAGACTAAAAACAAAAAAAAAAAAAAAGCCAACAAAAAAAAAAAACAAAAAAAAAAAAAAAAAAAAAAAAAAAAAAAAAAAAAAAAAAAAAAAGAAACTAAAGAAAGAAAAAACCTAAAAAAAAAAAAAAAAAAAAAGGACTTAAGAAAGGAAAAAGAAAAAAAAAAGAAAAAAAAAAGACGCAGGAAAGAAAAAAGAATATATGCGACTTAAGAAAGAGAATTTAAGGCACAGAAAAACACACCCATACATTACAGGCAAACATAACCATACACACACACAGACACACACACGCCAGGCTGGAATGAGGGAAGAGGGAGGTAGGGAGATGGATCATGACAGAGAGGGAGAGACAGATGAGCCGATAAACGCCAGCGAGGACGACTTTAAAATAGGATGGAGAATTTGGGAATAAGATGAAGCTCTGTAGAAATTGAGATGGCGAAAGACGAAGCACTACAGAAATCTGGTAAAGAAATGAAGCGTACCACATGAAGATCCGCCATCCCAGCCAGCACTCTTTTACTCACTATATTCTTCTTTCATTCACACCTTCTATCTGTTCTCGGGTCTTCCTTCTATTTCTATCTTTACCGTGCCTTCTTTCCTTCACACATTTTTCTTCTTTTCTCCTTCCCTCCCTCACTCTCCTGTCTTCATTATATACTTGGGGTGGCTGTTCTTCATGTGGGTGAGAGTGGGGGTGGCCGATCTTCGTGTGGGTGAGTGGGGTGGCTGTTCTTCATGTGAGTGAGAGTGGGGTGGCCTATCTTCATGTGGGTGAGAGTGAGGTGGCTGTTCTTCATGTGGGTGAGAGTGGGGTGGCTGTTCTTCATGTGGGTGAGAGTGGGGTGGCCATTCTTCATGTGGGTGAGAGTGGGTGGCTGTTCTTCATGTGGGTGAGAGTGGGTGGCTGTTCTTCATGTGGGTGAGAGTGGGGGCTGTTCTTCATGTGGGTGAGAGTGGGGTGGCTGTTCTTCATGTGGGTGAGAGTGGGGTGGCTGTTCTTCATGTGGGTGAGAGTGGGGTGGCTGTTCTTCATGTGGGTGAGAGTGGGGTGGCTGTTCTTCATGTGGGTGAGAGTGGGGTGGCTGTTCTTCATGTGGGTGAGAGTGGGGTGGCTGTTCTTCATGTGGGTGAGAGTGGGGTGGCCTATCTTCATGTGGGTGAGAGTGAGGTGGCTGTTCTTCATGTGGGTGAGAGTGGGGTGGCCTATCTTCATGTGGGTGAGAGTGGGGTGGCCTATCTTCATGTGGGTGAGAGTGAGGTGGCTGTTCTTCATGTGGGTGAGAGTGAGGTGGCTGTTCTTCATGTGGGTGAGAGTGGGGTGGCCTATCTTCATGTGGGTGAGAGTGAGGTGGCTGATCTTCATGTGGGTGAGAGTGGAGTGGCCTATCTTCATGTGGGTGAGAGTGGGGTGGCTGATCTTCATGTGGGTGAGAGTGGGGTGGCTGATCTTCATGTGGGTGAGAGTGGGGTGACTGTTCTTCATGTGGGTGAGAGTGGGGTGGCCAATCTTCATGTGGGTGAGAGTGGGGTGGCTGATCTTCATGTGGGTGAGAGTGGGGTGACTGTTCTTCATGTGGGTGAGAGTGGGGTGGCCGATCTTCATGTGGGTGAGAGTGGGGTGGCTGATCTTCATGTGGGTGAGAGTGGGGTGACTGTTCTTCATGTGGGTGAGAGTGGGGTGGCCGATCTTCATGTGGGTGAGAGTGGGGTGGCTGATCTTCATGTGGGTGAGAGTGGGGTGACTGTTCTTCATGTGGGTGAGAGTGGGGTGGCTGTTCTTCATGTGGGTGAGAGTGGGGTGGCCGATCTTCATGTGGGTGAGAGTGGGGTGACTGTTCTTCATGTGGGTGAGAGTGGGGTGACTGTTCTTCATGTGGGTGAGAGTGGGGTGGCCTATCTTCATGTGGGTGAGAGTGGGGTGGCTGTTCTTCATGTGGGTGAGAGTGGGGTGGTCGTTCTTCATGTGGGTGAGAGTGAGGTGGCTGTTCTTCATGTGGGTGAGAGTGGGGTGGTCGTTCTTCATGTGGGTGAGAGTGAGGTGGCTGTTCTTCATGTGGGTGAGAGTGGGGTGACTGTTCTTCATGTGGGTGAGAGTGGGGTGGCCGATCTTCATGTGGGTGAGAGTGAGGTGGCTGTTCTTCATGTGGGTGAGAGTGGGATGGCTGTTCTTCATGTGGGTGAGAGTGGGGTGGTCGTTCTTCATGTGGGTGAGAGTGGGGTGGTCGTTCTTCATGTGGGTGAGAGTGAGGTGGCTGTTCTTCATGTGGGTGAGAGTGGGGTGGCTGTTCTTCATGTGGGTGAGAGTGGGGTGGCTGTTCTTCATGTGGGTGAGAGTGGGGTGGCCGATCTTCATGTGGGTGAGAGTAGGGTGGCTGTTCTTCATGTGGGTGAGAGTGGGGTGGCCTATCTTCATGTGGGTGAGAGTGGGGTGGCTGTTCTTCATGTGGGTGAGAGTGGGGTGGCCGATCTTCATGTGGGTGAGAGTGGGGTGACTGATCTTCATGTAGGTGAGAGTGGGGTGACTGATCTTCATGTGGGTGAGAGTGGGGTGACTGATCTTCATGTGGGTGAGAGTGGGGTGACTGATCTTCATGTGGGTGAGAGTGGGGTGGACGATCTTCATGTGGGTGAGAGTGAGGTGGCTGTTCTTCATGTGGGTGAGAGTGGGATGGACGATCTTCATGTGGGTGAGAGTGGGGTGGCCGATCTTCAGTCAAATTAGAGAAATAGTTATGACAAGACGATTTGTTACAAAAATAACCAGCGCACAGAGAGAGAGAGAGAGAGAGAGAGAGAGAGAGAGAGAGAGAGAGAGAGAGAGAGAGAGAGAGAGAGAGAGAGAGAGAGAGAGAGAGAGAGAGAGAGAGAGAGAGAGAGAGAGAGAGCACACACACACACACTATGCCCTATGGACCAAACCAGCTAAATCTACCAAGCCGATAAATTATTAATATAATTTTTTCCTCCCTCGGTGACTTAGCAAGCGGTGTGTTTACCTGTAATTATCGATGTCCGGCCCAGGTAGGGAAGCAGCTGGCCGGGATCAGTGAGGGGCAGGCCGGATTAAGGCCGGATTTATCACTATTGTCTTAGGGCCGCCGAGGGAGTCAGGCCATGATTTATAATTGACAAGGGAAAAAAAATAGAAAAAATAGAATGGGATTTTTATATTTTTTTCTAGTTTTGTTATTTTTTGGTGTTGAAATATTTTGCCGCCTCTGGTTTTTGAGGTATTTTCTAGTCTCTTTTTTTTTATTTCATTTGTGGAATTATATTTTTTGTTAAGTTGTGTCATTTTGTTGGTCTTCAGTCTCTCTCTCTCTCTCTCTCTCTCTCTCTCTCTCTCTCTCTCTCTCTCTCTCTCTCTCTCTCTCTCTCTCTCTTTTTCTTGCCCTCTTTCCCCCCCTCTCTCTCTCTCTCTCTCTCTCTCTCGTCTCTTTTCTCTCTCTCCTCTCTCTCTCTCTCTCTCTATCTCTCTCTCTCTCTTCTCTCTCTCTCTCTCTCTCTCTCTCTCTCTTCTCCTTCTCCTCTCTCTCTCTCTCTCTCTCTTCTCTTTAAATTCCTGTCTCTGGTCTTCATTATTTTTTGGTATCTTTTTTTTTTTTTGATTTTGATCTCTCTCTCTCTCTCTCTCTTCTCTCTCTCTCTCTCTCTCTCTCTCTCTCTCTCTCTCTCTCTCTCTCTCTTAATCTCTCTTCTCTATCTTCTCTCTCTCTCTCTCTCTCTCTCTCTCTCTTCTCTTTAAATGTCCTGTCTCTGGTCTTCATTATTTTTGGTATCTTTTTTTTATTTGATTTTGATCTCTCTCTCTCTCTCTCCTCTCTCTCTTCTCTCTTCTCTCTCTCTCTCTCTCTCTCTCCTCTCTCTCTCTCTCTTTAAATGTCCTGTCTCTGGTCTTCATTATTTTTTGGTATTTTTTTTTATATTTGATTTCATGTATTTGTATATTATAATAACAGTTTTCGATTTATTTTTTTGCTATATCTTAATCAATCGACATAATAAACATAGGATAAGTTTGTGTCCTTAAGGTTAGGTTAGGTTAGTTAGTTAGTTAAGTTAAGTCTCCTTGTTTAGTAAGTTTTTTTGTGTAATATTCCTCTGGTGGATTGGCAACACTTTTTATAATTTCTCTCTCTCTTCTCTCTCTCTCGTCTCTCTCTCTCTCTCTCTCTCTCTCTCTCTCTCTCTCTCTCCTCTCTCTCTTCTCCCCTCTCTCTCTCTCTCTCTCTCTCTTTCAACTTGAATTCTTGTTGCTATTATTATATTTTTTTTCTATATACATTTTTTTTCTTGAGAGAGAGAGAGAGAGAGAGAGAGAGAGAGAGAGAGAGGAGAGAGAAGGATGAAGAAGAAGAATGAGAGAGAGAGAGAGAGAGAGAGAGAGAGAGAGAGAGAGAGAAAAGAGAGAGAGAGAGAGAGAGAGAGAGAATGAGAGAGAGAGAGAGAGAGAGAGGGGAGAGAGAGAGAGAGAGAAGAAGAGGGAATAGATTTAGATACCAGTAAGTGATATGAGGAGAGAGAGAGAGAGAGAAGGAGAGAGAGAGATAGATGAAGAGAGAGAGAGAGAGAGAGAGAGAGAGAGAGAGAGAAGGAAAGAGAGAGAGAGAAGAGAGAGAGAGAGAAGAGAAAGAGAACAGAGAAAAAACAGAGGAAGAAGAGAGACAGAACGAACAACACAATACTCCTTACACACACACACACACACATAAAAGAGAAAATCAAAATAAAACCTAAAACCAAAAATAACGAAGAAGAAAAAAAGATAAAACAGTATTAGGAGTAAAATAAACGAAGAGAAAAAAGTTCAGCAAGCGGACAAAGAAAGGAATGTCGAAAAAATCCCCAACAACAACAGTAAAAAGAAAACATTATCTGAATGACCATTAATTCTAGCCCAGCTTATCAGGAGGAGGAGGAGGAGGAGGAGGAGGAGGAGGAGGAGGAGGAGGAGGAGGAGGTAAGAGATGAGGAACAAAATAAGACACCGGGAAAGAAAAGCGGGAAGAGAGAGAGAGAGAGAGAGAGAGAGAGAGAGAGAGAGAGAGAGAGAGAGAGAGAGAGAGAGAGAGAGAGAGAGAGAGAGAGAGAGAGAGATTAACTTCGAAAAATCCGTAGAAAGTTTTGGTTGTGTGAGGCAAGAGTTTTACAGAAGACAAATAGACAGAGGGACAGACTTAGAGAGAGAGAGAGAGAGAGAGAGAGAGAGAGAGAGAGAGAGAGAGAGAGAGAGAGAGAGAGAGAGAGAACTCCTAATGTAAACTTGGGTTACCTACAAAAACCTACCTAAATATTTAATATCTAATAAAAAGAATATATATTAAGTAACAAGAGATGCATCAAGGAAAGTAGACATTTAAGTAACAGGACAGACAGACAGACAGACAGACAGACAGACACAAACAGATAGACAGGCAGACAGACAGTAGATAGACAGACAGACAGACAGACAGACAAAACAGAAGACAGACAGACAGAAGACAGACATGGCAGAAGACAGACAGACAGACAGACAGAACAGAACAGACACAGACAACAGAATAGACAGACAGACAGACAGACAGACAGACAGACAGACAGACACACACAGATATAGATAGACAGACAGACAGACAGACACAAACAGATAGACAGGCAGACATACAGACAGACAGACAGGCAGATAGACAGACAGACAGACAGACACAGACACACAGATAGACAGACAGACAGACAGACAGACAGACAGACAGAAAGACACAGATATAGATAAACAGACAGATAGACAGACAGATAGACAGACAGACAGAAAGACACAGATATAGATAGACAGACAGATAGACAGACAGACAGACAGACAGACAGACAAGGTTAGTAGATAAGAGAATAAAGTAGATCAAGGCTACAAAGACGGACACACGGAAGGACAGATTGGGTGACAGATTGGTAAGTGGATTAAAGTAGATAAAAAAGATTGGAATTAAGAAAGATTAGAAAAGGAATATATAGAAGCTGGGAAATAGAAGAAAAAAACCACGATATAATATTATAGGATAGAGTAAAATGAGGGGAAAACATTTACACTTATAGATAGACGGACAGAAAAAAGTAGATACAAAGATTAGATGAAGCACATTTTTTTTCTTTTGTAATTACGATGAAAAAGAGAAATAAATCAAGTCTAAATAAAGGTAGACGATATTTTTTGTAAAGTTTGTTCATAAAAAATGTCGAAATAGGTAAAGTGAAATATAATAGATAGGTAAATAAGGTGAAATAAATAAGGTCACTAATAACTTGGTAAAAATAGGTCAAATTAATATAGGTAGAAAAGGTCAATTAGGAATGAGATAGGAATCGAAAAGGTCAATTAGGAATGAAATAGGAATCTAAAAGGTCAATTAGGAATGAAATAGGAATAGCAAAGGTCAATTAGGAATGAAATAGGAATAAAAAAGGTCAATAAGGAATGCAATAGGAATATAAAAGGTCAATTGGGAATGAAATAGGAATAGCAAAGGTCAATTAGGAATGAAATAGGAATCGAAAAGGTCAATTAGGAATGATATAGGAATCTAAAAGGTCAATTAGGAATGAAATAGGAATACAAAGGAAAATTGGAATGAAATAGGAATCGAAAAGGTCAATTAGGAATGAAATAGGAATAGAAAAGGTCAATTAGGAATGAGACAAAAGACAATGTAGTGACAAATAAAAATAAAAAAAGGCAAAATTTTAGAAGTAGAAACAAGTAGATTGGAATTTAGGACACAAGATACATAGGAATGATAGATACAAATTATTGGAAAAAATAGATGAATTGTTAAACATTAGCAGAGGAAAATATTTAAGCTGGGAAATAGAAAAAAAACGATATGATATTATAAGATAGACTAAAAAGAGAGGAAAATATTTAAACTTTAGATAGACGGAGAGAAATAGGGTGAATAAGTTAATAAGTTTACATGAGACTCTTACTACCGCTACCACCACCACCACCACCACCACCACCACCACCACAACCACCAACACAACCACCATCTAACCATACACACCACCACCTACCACAACCACCCCACACCACCACCATACCACTACCACTACCATACCACCACACTACACTACCACTACCACTACCACACAACACACACACCACTACTACTACCACTCCACTACCCCCACACCACACACCACCACCACCACCACCACCACCACACCACACCACCACTACACCCCATCACCACCACCACCACTACCCTCACCCCTTCCCCCCGCCCCACCACAACCACACCACCACCACCACCACCACCACACCACCACCCCACCACCACTACAACCACCACCACCACCACTACCACCTACCACAAACTTCCACCACCACTACAGCCACCAACACCACCACACCACACGCCACCACTCAAACACGAATGCGCCGCTGCGGCGTTCCTCAAGACAGAAACCTGCGCCTCCTTCTTTCTCTCGGTAAATCTGAAGATCTCCCTGGTTGCAGCCGGGCAGTTAATCCCTCGAGGCAAGGAGATTATCTGGGCATAAAATCGTCCTTTTCTATTGTCAGGAAGGAAGGAAGATGGAGGAGGAGGGGAGGAGGAGGAGGAGGAGGAGGAGGAGGGGAGGAGGAGGAGGAGGAGGTGGTAAGGAGGAGTAAGAAGGGAAAGGAAGATGGTGAGGAGGGAAAGGAGGAGTTGAGGGAAGGAAAGGAGGAGGAGGAGGAGGGGGATTTGAGGAAGGAGGAGGAGGAGGAGAGGAGGAGGAGGAGGAGAGCAGGAGGAGGAGAAGGTGGAGGAAATTGGTGGAGAGAAGGAGGAGGAGAGAGAAGAGAGGAGGAGGAGGAGAGAAGGTAGAAGAGGGATAAGATAAGATAGGATTTCGATCCTATCGTAGACACTTGCAAGGACCAGAAAATGGTTATTGACTAAAACGAAGGCGCAGAGACAGGAGGAATGTGAGGACTCGAACGGCGAACAATGAGCAGAGGGACGGCGCAAATTGGTGAGCCACGGTCTCTGACCAACCTGCCACCCTGACGGGAGGAAGGAGGAAGGAGGGGAAAGAAGAAGAAGGAGGAGGAGGAGGAAATTGTGTAGAAGGAGGGAAGGAGGGAAAGAAGAAGGAGGAGGAGGAGGAGGAGGAGGAGGAGGAGGAGGAGGAGGAGGAAAATGTGTAGATGGAAGGAAGAAAAAAATTGAAGGAGAAAATGTAAAAAGCTTAAACTTAGACTTAAACTTAAACCTAAACTTAAATTTAAATACTAAATAAAAATCCTGCA
>JACEEZ010003757.1:219477-224477 GCA_016584305.1 Chionoecetes opilio | reverse complement strand
TTCGTATACACACACAAAGGTCGTTTGCGTGTGTGCATATGTGCGTGTGTGTGTGTGTGTGTGTGTGGGTGTATTTTGGTAGTATACATGCACACACACCAGTCAGAAGGGTAGGTTGGGTGGGTGGAGTTGTGGTTGAGTGGTGGGTTGTATTGTGGGTTAGTGGGCTTTGTGGTGGGCTGGGCAGGCGGGTCGGGGGTATGGTAGCCCACTCCTACATTCCTCTCTCTGCCCCATTGTGCCCGCGGCCTTCCCATCCCCCCCCCTCTCTCTCTCTCTCTCTCCCTTCCCTCCTTAATACAAACACTGGCCTCTCGTCCCTACTGTGTATCGGGTTTCTTAAGTATTCTTTTTATTACTTTCCGTTTTATTTTATTACTCTGTTGTCTGATTGAAGGTTGAGGTGAAGTGTTTCTAATTCCCCTACCTGGCGTTTATTTGTTCGTACTGTCTGGTTGTGTTCCTTGCTTTACTTCTTTTATGAGGTGTAGTATAGAGCTTTGAAGGATTATTATTATTGCTGTTGTTATCATGATCATCTTTGTTATGCTTATTACTCAGGAGCATTTGTCTTTTCTTTCTGTAATGGGTAAGTAATATCAAGCATTAAATCAGTGATGTATTGGCTCCTGTTGATAGTTATTTTACCAGATTAATGTCATAGTGAGTGTATTCCTCCACAGGGTTTGGACAGGGAGGGAATAAAATAAACAAATACTTGCAAATCATCAGTCTTTTATTTTTTTTGTCATTATTATTTTTATATATAAAAATACCCGTTCTCGTCTCTTGACTTTGAAGCTGCTAACTTTCTTATCACACTTTGGCCATAGATATCACGAGGTTTATACAAGAGTAACTTTATACAGTCTATTTACAAGGTCAGTGTGTGACCCGCACCGCCCGAGAAGGCTTGAGAGATAAAGGCACTAGGCACACCGACGCTCGCCTGACTAGACTCGCCCAAGAATTATTAACACGCTCTCTCCTCCTCCTCCTCCTGCACTACCACCACCGTCCTTCCTTCCTTCCTTCCTTCCTCCCCTCACTCGCTGTCACTCCTCAACCCACTCCGTTCCGGCTTTTTACTCATGTTGTTGTGTTGTGGTTTTCTTTTCTCTCCCTCTTTTTGGGGAGCTTGAGTGTAATTTCTAGTGTTGTTCCGTTTCACTGTTTGCTGTGTTGGCAGCCGGCGGGAGGGAGGGAGGGAGGCACACAGCCCGGCGCGGCCCCGGGGTGAGGCTGTGAGGGCGGGGAGAACATGCGTGCGTACGTGCGTGTCCCTGGCCCAGGAGCCGCCCGCCGGGGTCATGTCCGTCCCGAGTCCTTCGTCAGACACGTCGCCGGGTTTTTCTAGATGAAGTAGGACGCACTCACGATTGGCTGCAGCTGCAACTGCTGCTGCTGCTGCTCGAAAGTCTGCATCGCCGCGGTGGTGAGGGACCGGCGGGGCTGCTGCTGCTGCTGCTGTTGGTGGTGATGGTGGTGGTGATGGTGGAGGAGGAGGCCATGTACCGCAGGCAGGGTGGACGGGGGCGGGGGTTGCGGCGCCTCGTCGATGGAGGCATAGATGTGGGAGTTCCTGGTGGCGGCGGCGTAGTCGATGGACATGTAGGAGTGGGCGAGGCTGGGCGCCGAGGCGATGCTGGGGGCGAGGCTGGAGTGTGTGGTCTCCACGCTGACGAAGGTCCTGTCCAGGTCCCCCGCCTCGCTGCTGAGGGACGGCTGTGCCTGGTGGTGGGGGTGCGGGTGCAGGTGGGGGTGCAGGGGCGGGGGGCGGCCGTGGGGGGCCTTGAGGGGGGAGGAGAGCACCAGGCCGGGCACCAGGTGGCCGCCGCCACCACCTTTGAGGGTTGGCGGCGGCGTGAGCACCGCCACGTTGTTCCTCATGATGTAGTTGGTCTCGGTGATGAAGCAGGGCTGGGCGGGCGCGGCGGGCGGCAGGGTGGCCGTGAGGCGCGCCCAGAAGGCCTTGTCCTCGTAGCGCAGCTTGGTGGCGCCTTTCACCAGGTCTGTCAGATCGGCGTCCAGGTCTGCCTCGCCCACGTCGCCGCACATCACCACCACCAGACGGCTCTTCAGCCCCTTCAGCGCCTCCAGGTGGGCCGCTTTGAAGGAAAACTTGCACCAGTCGTGGTCCACAAAGTTTCTCGTCAAGACAAGAATGACTTTGTGACTCGCCTCGATGGAGTGCACGATGAAGTCCCCGACGTAGCTGCCCACCGTCTGGTAGTCCCGCGAGGACAGGCACAGCTTGTAGGACGCGTCGCTGTTTTCCAGCTCGGCGGCGAACACCTCAGTGACGAAGGGCGCGTCCCTCTCGCTGTGGCTGACGAAGGCGTCGTACACTAGACCAGCAGCCTCCTCCTCCTTGGCCTGGTTGCGTTGCGAGGGGAAGCACTTGAGGTTGCACTTCTTGGAGACGCCGCCACGGAGGCGCGCCCGGAACACAGCGAACACCACGCCCACCACCAGCACCAGGAAGAAGAGGCCCAGCGTGATCAGCACAGGCTGCAGGAAGTCGTTCTCCAGCTTTTCCTGCACGATGGAGGTGGCTACGAAGTTCTCGCAGGAATAAGAGCTCTCCAGCACAAGGGGTCCTGTCTCTCCGGACTCGTTAGAGATGCACGCAATGGCGCGAGCGTCGCGCACCACATCTGTTTCCCTGATGAGCCAGTTCTTGAAGTCGACCATGTACTGACAGCGGCAGGACCACGGGTTGGACCCTAGAGCCAAGTCCCTCATGCCCTTGTTCAGCTTCAGGTGCCACACAGGGAAGTCGATGAGAGCGTTGCCGTCCAGCCTCAGCACCTCCAGGGCGTGAAGGCCGATGAAGGTGGCGTTGTTGATGGCGTGCAGGCGATTGTTGTGCAAGTACAGCTCCCGAAGGTGCTGTAAATGCTCGAACTCGAACCCTTCAAGCTGATGGAGGAGATTGTTGTGGAGGTGGAGCTGCTTGAGCGACGACAGTCCGTGGAAAGTCCTGTTCTGGATCCTCTCGACACGGGAATTGTTCAAAAAGAGTGCCATCATATTCTTGCGGCCAATAAGGCGGTGGGCGTCGAGCAGCGGCATGTCGTTGTTGTCCATAAAGACTACAGTGGCGTCCATGGGGATGTCGTCGGGCAGGTGGTTGTGTCCCCGCGCCGAGCAGTCTACAATGTTGGTGGCCCACGTCTCGTCGTGGTAGCAGGAGCAGCCTTCGGGGCAATTCATCTGGCAGTCACAAGCGATGAAGTCACAACACTGGCACAGAGCGAAGCAGTGTGAGGTGTAGGGGCAGAGGAACTGTGAGGGCTTTGTATCCAGAAAGGGGACGCGGTTTTCCTGAGCTCGAGGATAGGGCAGGGTGCAGGTTACCTTGTCCAGGTCCATAACACGCGGGTGCTGACGCAGGCCGCTGATCTGGTGCATGCGGTGCAGCCACTCCATGTTGCAGTCACAGAAGATTGGATTGCCGCCGATGTAGAACTCGGGCAGATCGCGGTCTTCTGGCACCGGCGGGAGGCTGATGGCGTTGAGGTCGAGCTTGCTGAGGAGGTTGTCAAACAGGTCCACCATAGAGAGGTTGTGCTTGTTGGCGAAGGTTCCGGCGCCCATCTTGGTGATGCGGTTGCTGTTGACGAAGAGAAGCTCAACACTGTCAGGCACTGAGGCGCCGCTGAGGACTTCCAGCTGGTTATGGCTGACGTCCAGCGTCCTCAGCTCCAGCTGGCTCTCCAGGCTGAAGTAGTTACCCAGATCACCGATCCTGTTGTTGTGAAGGTCAAGGTACTGCAGCTGGCTGGGGATGAGGGCGTAATCAAACCACGTGATTTTGTTGTCTGACACGTTGAGCCACAGCAGGTTGGACAGCGAGGCAAACAGACCGTTGATGTCTGTCATTTTGTTGCCATCCATCCTTAGCAACTGCAGCTTCGTGTTGGTTTCGAAGGTTCCGTGAGGCACCGAGCCCACCTCATTCTTCGACACGTCCAGCACCTCCAGGTCAGCCAGATCGGTCAGACACGACTTGCACACACCCCTCAGGAAGTTGCTAGAGAGGTCGAGGTGCTTGAGGGCTGTCAGGCCGCTGAAGTCATCCTGGGCGACGCTGCCGAGCTGATTGTGACTCAGCTTCAGCGTCCTCAGCGACTTGGCCTCACGCACCGCCTCGGGCACCTCCTGCAGCATGTTGTGTTCGAGGCGGAGGTCACGAAGGCTGGTGCAGTTGTCGAAGGCATCGGTGGCCACCCAGGTGACGTTGTTGTGGGCGACGGAGAGCGACGAGAGCACGTACAGGCCGGCCAGGCTGCGGCCCATCACCGCCTCCATCACGTTGTGGCTCAGGTCGAGGCGGTGAAGGTTAGCCAGCGGCGAGAAGGTCAGGTCGCCCACCACAGCCAGGTCATTGTGGCTCAGATCCAGCACTTGCAGCGTGGACAGGTCACGGAACATGTCGAGGGAGACCTGGGTGAGGCGGTTGTGACTCAGGTTCAGCACCACCAGCCGCAGGAGGCCGCGGAAGGTGTCCGCGGTGACCCACTCGGAGGTGAGGTGGTTGTCGGAGAGGTCGAGGACGGTGAGGCGGCTGAGGGCCGAGAAGAGGCCCGGTGCCAGCACGCTGAGGCTGTTGTTGTGAAGGTAGAGCTCCGTCAGGCCCAGCGTCTCGTTGAACACCTCCGGAGGGAGCGCCGCCAAACGGTTACTGGAGATGTTGAGGAGGTTGAGGGAGGCGAGGCCGAGCAGGGCGCCGTCAGCCAGCATGGACAGGTCGTTGTACTGCAGATGCAGCGCCCGCAGAGACTCGAGCCCCGCCAGCCCCGCCTCTGGCAGCACCACCAGGTCGTTGCCGGACAGGTCGAGGGTGACGAGGTGGGCCCCGCAACTGCCGGACACACCTACCTCAGACACGTCCTGCAGGCGGTTCCAGGTGAGGTTGAGGTGGCGCAGAGCTGGCAGGGGACAGAACACTCGGCTGGGCAGCGTCCAGATGTTGTTTTGGCCCAGGTCGAGCCGCT
>JACEEZ010003757.1:194477-209477 GCA_016584305.1 Chionoecetes opilio | reverse complement strand
CTAATCCCTTCCTCTAGTTCTTGTCATCCCCAAAGACCCTTGTTAGGTTCAAAGAGTCCCCTCGGGCCCTGGTGATTCCCTTAGTGGTCCTCAAACAGCCTCCAGTGGTCCCTTGTTACCTCCCAGTGGTCCCCTAATGGTCCCTAATGGTCCTGTGATGGTCCCTACAGTCAGCAAGGCAACAACACTCCTCACCAAAATTAGTCCTTCAGCTCATAAATACCGAAACTGTCGAGGAAAAACACACACCACACCCCCATCTCTCTCTTTCTCTCTTCTCTTTCCTCTCTCTCTTCTTTATCCCCTCCTCTCTCCTCTTCCTCTCTCCCTCTCTTCCCAAATTTTCAATGTAAATTAAAAATTTTGAGAAAAAAAGAAAATGGAAAGGGAAAATGAGAGAGAAAAAAAGAAGAAAGAGAAGAGAGAGAGAGAGAGAGAGAGAGAGAGTGAAAAATAGATAGATAGAGAGATGCAGTACATAATAAATCGGGATAAAAATTGGAATAAAAATCGGGATAAAAATCGGGATAAAAATCGGGAAAAGCAGAAATCGAGATATTTAAAATACATACAAAAACAAAAGTTTGGGTTTAATGAGAGAGAGAGAGAGAAGAAAAGAAGGGGAAAGAGAGGAGAGAGAGGAGAGAGAAAAGGGGAAAAGAGAGAGGAGAGAGGGGAGAGGAAAAAAGTTAAATTCCCTTCCCCTGCCTCCTCTCTCTCCCCTTTTCCATCTCTCTCTCCCCTTCCCCTCCTCTCTCTCTCTTCCTCTCTCTCTCTCTCTCCTCTCCCCTCTCTGGGCCAATCGGAGGGTTCGCACAAAAGTCTCGGTACAATTTATCCCCCCCCGTGGTTCTGGTATTGCCGTATTGAGTTTGCCTAAATTTTTTTTATATTTATTATAAAGGGTTAAACAATTATCCCTTTTGTGTGTGGTGGGTGTGTGTGGGTGTGTGTGTGTGTGTGTGGGGGGTGTGTTGTGTGTGTGGGTGTGTGGGTGTGGGGTGTGTGTGTGTGTGTGTGGGGTAATTTAAATATTCTATACAAAATTTTCCCAGGAGCAAATTTCCTTATTGATTTATTTTCATTTTCCTTATTCCATTAATATATTTTTGCTTCTCTCACTCTCTCTCTCTCTCTCTCTCTCTCTCTCCTCTCCTCTCTTCTCTCTCTCTCTTCTCTCTCTCCCCTCTCTCTCTCTCTCTCTCTCTCTCTCTCTCTCTCTCTCTCTCTCTCTCTCTGTATATCTTTCCCCGTTCTACTTTTGTAATTTGAGCTAGCGATAAGTGTGTGTTGGTGTGTGTGTGTGTGTGTGTGTTGTGTGTGTGTGTGTGTGTGGTGTGTGTGTGTTTACAATTGTGCCTATAGCGCCTGTAGGCAGTGACCTCCCGGGCTGGATGGTTGGCCCTCGCCCGTGGTGGTGCAGGCAGGTTTGTTATAGTGACGCCTGGGATTAGAGGCTCATGCCGCCCCCCTGTGTCCTCCGATGCACTCTAAGGTAGAGTTAATGGGCAGCATCTGGGTGTTTTTAGGCCACTTGACGGTGCAGAAATATTGTAAGTGGATTTTGATTCTCATCGAGGATCGAACTCGAGTCAGCGAGAACGCCACTCGGAGACGCTAACCACTCTGCTACCGCCTCCCCTACAGTGTGTGTGTGTGTGTGTGTGTGTGTGTGTGTGTGTGTGTGTGTGTGTGTGTGTGATATACACTAATTTCCATATACAAAAGTGAATATACGTCATAAAGTATACAGTTTAATGTTAAATATGCAAAACAAAACAATACTGAAACACACCCACACCCACAACACACACACACACACACACACACACACACACACACACACACACACACACACACACACACACACACACACACACACACACACAGTCAAGTACATGCATAAGGAATGGGGTGGCTGGCTCTATCTGATGGTTCCTCCTCATTGTTAGCAGAGTCCCGTGCCACTCACACTCATATTTCACTGATCGGCGGGCCTCTGAGGGGCTGAGGGGCCATTTGTCACTGATTGCTGCACGCGGGAGACTCCACTGGAACCCCTCCCTGCATGGCTATTGGTTCCTACTCAAGGGCCAATGGGGAAGGTTAAGACTTTCTATTATTTATTTGTGTATGAATTTGTGTCCCTTTCTGGTTTTATTTATACTTTTTGATGGAATTCTGTCTGTTGTTGTTTTTTCTTCCCTCTATTTATTCTTATTGACATTGTTTTTTCCGCTGTGGCCAATGAGAAAGGGTTAAAAGTTCCTATTATTTTTATTTTATGCACTTTTGTCCCTTTCTTGATATTTTTTGGTATGTATTTGTGTCCCTTTCTGGTTTGTTTTCTATTTTTTTATGCAATTCTGTCTGTTGTTGTTTTTTCTTCCCTCTCTTTATTCTTATTTACATTGTTTTTTCCTCTGTGGCCAATGAGAAAGGGTTAAAAGTTTCTATTATTTATTTTTGTATGCATTTCTGTCCCTTGTTGTTTTTTCTTCCCTCTATTTACTCTCATATACATTGTTTTTTCCGCTGTGGCCAATGAGAAAGGGGTAAAAGTTCCTATTATTTTTATTTTATGCACTTTTTTGTCCCTTGCTTGATATTTTTTGGTATGCATTTCTGTCCTTTTCTCGTTTGCTTTCTATTTTTTTATGCAATTCTGTCTGTTGTTATTTTTTCTTCCCTCTATTTATTCTTATTGACATTGTTTTTTCCTCTGTGGCCAATGAGAAAGGGTTAAAAGTTTCTATTATTTATTTTTGTATGCATTTCTGTCCCTTGTTATTTTTTCTTCCCTCTATTTACTCTCATATACATTGTTTTTTCCGCTGTGGCCAATGAGAAAGGGTTAAAAGTTCCTATTATTTTTATTTGATGCACTTTTTTGTCCCTTCCTTGATATTTTTTGGTATGTATTTGTGTCCCTTTCTCGTTTGCTTTCTATTTTTTGATGCAATTCTGTTTGTTGTTGTTTTTTCTTCCCTCTCTTTATTCTTATTTACATTGTTTTTTCCTCTGTGGCCAATGAGAAAGGGGTAAAAGTTTCTATTATTTTTTATTGTATGCATTTCTGTCCCTTGTTATTTTTTCTTCCCTCTATTTACTCTCATATACATTGTTTTTTCCTCTGTGGCCAATGAGAAAGGGGTAAAAGTTCCTATTATTTATTTTGGTATGCAATTCTGTCCCTTGCTTGATATTTTTTGGTATGCATTTCTGTCCCTTTCTGGTTTGCTTTCTATTTTTTGATGCAATTCTTTCCCTTGTTATTTTTTCTTCCCTCTATTTATTCTTATTTACATTGTTTTTTCCGCTGTGGCCAATGAGAAAGGGGTAAAAGTTTCTATTATTTTTATTGTATACATTTCTGTCCCTTGTTTTTTTTTCTTCCCTCTATTTACTCTCATATACATTGTTTTTTCCGCTGTGGCCAATGAGAAAGGGTTAAAAGTTCCTATTATTTTTATTTGATGCACACTTTTGTCCCTTTCTTGATATTTTTTGGTATGCATTTGTGTCCCTTTTCTCGTTTGCTTTCTATTTTTTGATGCAATTCTGTTTGTTGTTGTTTTTTCTTCCCTCTCTTTATTCTTATTGACATTGTTTTTTCCTCTGTGGCCAATGAGAAAGGGGTAAAAGTTTCTATTATTTATTTTTGTATACATTTCTGTCCCTTGTTATTTTTTCTTCCCTCTATTTACTCTCATATACATTGTTTTTTCCGCTGTGGCCAGTGAGAAAGGGTTAAAAGTTTCTATTATTTATTTTTGTATGCATTTCTGTCCCTGTCTCGGTTGTTTTCTATTCTTTTTGATGCACAATTGTCCTTTCTTGATTTGTTCTTCTCTCTTTTTGCTTCTTATTTGTCTGCACTTCTGTCTCTGTCTTATTTCTTCCCTCTCTTTCTTACTTAACCTTAAGATTTTAACAACTTAACATTTTCTATTATTTCTTTTTATTCATTTTTGTCTCTTTCTCGTTTATTTCTATATTTTATTATGTATTTCTGTCCCTTTCTCGATTTTTTTCCCTTGCTTTTTTCTTATTTCTATTGATTCCTACTCAGGGGCCAAATAGAAAGGGTTAAGATTTTATATTATTTTCTTTATATGCCTTTTGTCCCTTTCTCGATTTTTTATATATATTTTTAATGCATTTATGTCCCTTTCTTGATTTTTTTTATGCATTTCTGTCCCTTTCTCGATTTTTTATTATGCATTTCTGTCCCTTTCTTGATTTTTTTAATGCATTTCTGTCCCTTTCTCGATTTTTTATTATGCATTTCTGTCCCTTTCTTGATTTTTTTTTATGCATTTCTGTCCCTTTTTTTATTTTTATTATGCATTTCTGTCCCTTTCTTGATTTTTTATTATGCATTTCTGTCCCTTTCTTGATTTTTTTTATGCATTTCTGTCCCTTTCTTGATTTTTTATTATGCATTTCTGTCCCTTTCTTGATTTTTTTATGCATTTCTGTCCCTTTCTCGATTTTTCTTCCTATCTTTCTTTTCATTTCTCTTGGTTCCTACTCAGTGGCCAATAAGAAAAGCTTAAACTTTTCTATAATTTTTTTTTTATGCACTTCTATCCCTTTCTTATTTTATTCTTGTTTTTTTATGCATTTTTGCCTCCTTCTCGATTTTTCCTCCCTTTCTTTCTTCTATTTCTATTGGTTCCTCTTTAGTGGCCAATGAGAAAGGCTTAGAAATTTCTATAATATTTTTTTTTATGCACATCTGTCCCTTTCCCGCTTTTTTTATTCGCTTCTGTTCCTTTCTTGTTTCTTTCCTCATTTTCTTGTTTCTCATTTCGGATCACCTGAAGATCCGTCACCCCAGAGTTTGGCAGGGTGACGGATCTTCAGGTGGGATATCCTGGGGTGACGGTTCTTCAGGTGGGATATCCTGGGGTGACGGATCTTCAGGTGGGATATCCTGGGGTGACGGTTCTTTCAGGGGGATATCCTGGGGTGACGGATCTTCAGGTGGGATATCCTGGGGTGACGGTTCTTCAGGTGGGATATCCTGGGGTGACGGTTCTTCAGGTGGGATATCCTGGGGTGACGGTTCTTCAGGTGATCCCTCATTTCTATTGGTTCTTCTTCAGCGGCAAATGAGAAAGTCTGAAACTATTCTATTATATATTTTATTATGCCCTTCTGTCCCGTAATTTTTCTATCCTTATTGCATAATGTATACTTTCCTCTATTTATGGGTTGTATATTTATATTTGAGAGAGATTGAAAAGAAGAGATATAAATAAATGCATACATATAGACAGAGAGATATGAGGATATATATAGAGAGAGATAAAGAGATGAGGAGACCAGGTGTGTGTGGGTCCTTAATTAAACATCTGCTACGGATTTACACCTGTACAAAGGGCTAAGTTAATTCAGGTGTGTCTTGATACCTTGTGGGCACGTGAGGTTAGGGGAGGGTAAGGGGGGGAGGGGGAAATGGAGGAAGAGGGAGGAGGTTCAGAGAGGAGAGAAGATAGTGAGGAGGTAGGGGAAGGGATGGGAGGAGAAAAGGGGGGGAGGAGGAATGGGGGAAGAGAGAGAAGAGGAAGAAGGAGGAAGATAGGAAGGAGGCAGGGCAAGGAAGGAGGAATGGAGGAAGGGATAGAAGAGGAGGAGGAAGAGAGAAGATACGAAGGAGGTAGGGGAAGGGGGTTGGGAGGAGAAAAGGGGGGGAGGAGGAATGGGGGAAGAGATAGAAGAGGGATGAGGAGGAAGTTAAGAAGAAAGAAGATAGGAAGGAGGAAGGGCAAGAAGGGAGGGGAGGAGGAATGGAGGAAGGGATAGGAGAGGGATGAAGAGGAGGTTAAGAAGAGAGAAGATAGGAAGGAGGCAGGGAAAGAAGGGATGAAGGAGGAATGGAGGAAGGGATAGGAGAGGGATGAGGAGGAGAGATGATAGGAAGGATGGAGGTAAGGGGAGGGGAGGAGTAAAGGAGGAGGAAGAGGAAGAACAGAGAAGAGGGATGAGGAGGAGGTTAAGAGAAGATATTGCTTTTCTTTCTTCATTGTTTCAGATTCTCGTTTTCTGTGTGGGGTCAAACCGGGGTCATGTCAGCGGGTATTGAGGTCATTTGTAGATCCCATCCTAGTTAATGAGAAAAAGTCATTATTTGTACACTCTTCTCCTTCCTTTTTTTCTTTCTTTTTTCTTTCACCTCTTCATACTCTTCTCTCTTTTCATTCAAATTTTCTTTCATCTCTTAAAAAATGAAAAATCTATTTGTTCAACTCTTCTATTTTCTCCTTACTTTTTCAATTATTTTTTTTCCATGTTTTCTTTCCTCTGCCTTAAAAAATGTCACTGTTTTATCTTTGTTCTTCATAATGTTATTCTTTCTCATCTTTTGTTTCTTCTACTTCTTCTTCTATGTCTTTCTATTCTTCATTTTTCTTCTTCATTCTTCATTCTATTTTTTTTCATAGGTTTTCTTTCCCCTACCTTAAAAAATGTCACTGTTTTATCTTTGTTCTTCTTCATAATATTATTCTTTTCATCTTTTGTTTCTTCTACTTCTTCATTATATGTCTTTCTATTCTTCATTCTCCATCTTTTTCACATGCTTCTCATTATTCTCCTTTACCATTATCTCATCCACTTCTCATTCTTTATCTCAATTATCTATTTTCTTCTCTTCCCTCTCTTCTTGTTCTTTCATCTTTGGGTCACATCTTTGGGTCACATCTTTGGGTCACATCTCTGGGTCACATCCTTGGGTCACATCTCTGGGTCACATCCTTGGGTCACATCTTGGGTCACATCTTTGGGTAACATCTTTCAGTCTTATCTCTGGGTCATATCTCTGGGTCACATCTTTGGGTCACATTTCTGGGTCACATCTTTGGGTCACATCTTTGGGTCACATCTTTCGGTCTTATCTCTGGGTCATATCTCTGGGTCACATCTTTGGGTCACATCTTTGGGTCATATCTCTGGGTCACATCTTTGGGTCACATCTTTGGGTCACATCTTCGGGTCACATCTTTGGGTCACATCTTTTGTTTCTTCTAATTCTTCTGTTCACATTTGTCCAATCTCGGGGTCAACACTTCTCTCTCATTATCTTTGTCCATTTCAGTATTCTTGGTCAATCTTTTATCCCCCTTCTTCTTCCTTTCCATTCTCCATTCCTTCCCACTTCCTCTCTGTTTCCTGTCCATTGATCAAATTCTATCTGACCTTACTCTTCTCCCTTCCTTCTCCTTCCTCTCTTGACCGCCTGTCTGTTCACCACAATTTTCACTGACCTGACCTCGCCCCGTGTCCCCTATTTATGAGTCTGACCCCGTCTGTTCCCACATGTTTCCCTTCCTCTCTCTCTCTTTTCCTCTCTCTCTCTCTCTCTCTTCTCTCTCTCTCTCTCTCTCTCCTCTTCTCTCTCTCTCTCTCTCTCTCTCTCTCTCTCTCTCTCTCTCTCTCTCTCTCTCTCTCTCTCTCTCTCTCTCTCCCCTCCCCCTCTCCCCTCTCTTCTCTCTCTCTCTTAAAAGGATGTTAATCTCATCTTGAATCTCAATTTGCACCATAAAAAGCTAGTAATTTAAGTATCATATCATTAAGAGAGAGAGAGAGAGAGAGAGAGAGAGAGAGAGAGAGAGAGAGAGAGAGAGAGAGAGAGAGAGAGAGAAAAAAAAACGATATGAAAATACGCTTAGATGAAAACAATATGTAAAGAATTGAACAAAAAATTAAGATACCTACAAATGCATAAAAAATAAACAATGCAATAGATGAAATAGAAACCCAAAATGATGTGGCTAGAGATGTGACACTTCGCTATGTGGCCTCTTCGATACCTCTTAAGTCACATGTCTCCTTTGACCACACCTGACTTTTTTGCCACATCTCTTCAATGCATTTTTTCCCCTTAGCTTTTTCCCTTTCCCTTTTCCCTTCTATTGTTTATATATATTGTCTACTAGTGTACTATCTTGTGTAAATATTATAAAACTATGGTCAACAAACTATCTATCTATCTGTACAAGGCCAAAAATGTGACCCAAAGATGTAACCCAAAGATGTGACCCAAAGATGTGACCCAGAGATGTGACCCAAAGATGTGACCCAAAGATGTAACCCAAAGATGTCGACTCCAGGAGTACCCAAGATGTGACCCAAGTGACCAGAGATGGACCAAAGATGTGACCCAAAGATGTAACCCAAATGTGATCCTGAGATGTGACTCAGAGATGCCCAGAGATCTGACCAGAGGTGAGCCAAGATGTACCCAAGATGTGACCCAGAGATTGCCCAAGATGTAGACAAAGATGTGACCCAGATGTGACCCAATTGTGACCTAAAAGATGTAACCAAGATGTATCCTAGATTGACTCAGAGATGTGACCCAGAGATGTGACCCAAAGATGTGACCCAGAGATGTAACCCAAAGATGTGACCCAGAGATGTGACCCAAAGATGTGACCCAAGGATGTAACCCAAAGATGTGACCCAAAGATGTGACCCAGAGATGTGACCCAAAGATGTGACCCAGAGATGTGATCCAGAGATTTTACCCAAAGATGTGACCCAAAGATGTGACCCAAAGATGTGACCCAGAGATGTGACCCAAAGATGTAACCCAAAGATGTGACCCAAGATGTAACCCAAAGATGTGACCCAAAGATGTGACCCAAAGATGTGACCCAAAGATGTGACCCAAAGATGTGACCCAAAGATGTAACCCAAAGATGTGACCCAAAGATGTAACCCAAAGATGTGACCCAAAGATGTGACCCAAAAATGTGACCCAGAGATGTGACCCAGATATGTGCCACCCAACCACATCTTTAACCACCCATTTTTTTATCTCTTTGTAATTATCATATGAGCCACACCTTGAGCCACACCCTGAGCCACACCCTAAGCCTCACCCCACCCACTGAGCCACATTCCAAGCCACATCCCTTAGCAGTGTGACATGTGGATCCCTTTTCACTAATCCTCTAAGAATTAGCAGACAGGTGGTGAGAGTGAGGGGGTCTTAAGCAGCTGGGTAGGGAGATATTTCTGACAACGAGGAGGAGGAGGAGGAGGAGGAGGTGGTGGTGTGGTGGTGGTTGGGAGGAGGAGGAGGAGGAGGAGGAGGAGGAGGAGGAGGAGGTTGTGGTGGCTGTGAAGAGGAAGGGGAGGAAAGAAATAGAGAGAAGACATGTAGAAGAGAATAAGAAGGAAGAGTGGAGGAAAGAAAAGGAAGAATGAAGAGAAGTGAGAGAGAAGAATAAGAAAAGTAAGAATAATTATACAATATGAAAAGAAAGAAATGCTCTCTTCTAAGAATAAGGAGGAGGAGGAGGAGGAGGACGAGGAACTGTAAGGAAATAAGGGATTTAGTGTTTCTTGAAAGTGTTTAAAAAGTGAGAGAGAGAGAGAGAGAGAGAGAGAGAGAGAGAGAGAGAGAGAGAGAGAGAGAGAGAGAGAGAGAGAGAGAGAGAGAGAGAGAGAGAGAGAGGAGAGAGAGAGAAGAGAGAGAGGAGGGGAAAGTATCAGTGAAATCTTTCTTACTTCCTTCTTACTCCCTCCCTCTCTCTCTCTCTCCCTCTCTCTCTCCCTCTCTCTCCCTCCCTCCAAGGATTTAGGAGGAATCTCTCGTATCACTCACTTCGTCTTGTGTTTGGCGGGAAATTCCTTTTTTTCTCCCTCTTCTTTAAGACTTTTCTCTCCTCCCTCCCCTTCCCTCTCTCTCTCTCTCTCCCTCCCTATCTCTTCCCTATCCTCCTCTCCTCTCCTCCCTATCCTCCTCTCCTCCCTATCCTCCTCTCCTCCCCTCTCCCTCCCTTCCCTATCTTTCTCTCTTGGCATCTTTTTCGTTTTTTTCTCTAATGTATTTTTTTTGTCTTTTTCCCCTTCCTAAATTCCACTCTTATTGGAATTGTCTTTGTTGTATATCAGACACACACACACACACAAAACACACACACACCAAAACACACACACACACCACCACACACACATCCCACAATTATGTGTGTGTGTGTGTGTGTGTGTGTGTGTGTGTGTGTGTGTGTGTGTGTGTGAGTGAGTGTCTACGTATATCTGTATATATGTTTGCCTGCCCCCGTCTCTTCTCTCTCTCTCTCTCTCTCTCTCTCTCTTCTCTCCTCTCTCCTCTCTCTACTCTCTCTCTCTCCGTCTCTCTCCTCCTCTCTCTCTCTCTCTCTCTCTCTCTCTCTCAAGATATTAAGGTTGTAATGAGAGACCAGACGCCTGACTTTAGAGGGATATATTAAAGTCCTTCCGTCACCCCCTCTCCTCCTCCTCCTACCTCCTCCTCCCTCCTCCCTCCTCCTCCTCCTTCCCTCCCCCTCCTCCTTCCTCCTCCTCCTCCTCCTCCCATACTATTTATTGTCAGCTGTTTGTTGTCATTTGTGTCTATGTTTTTCTTATTTAAGTTTTCTATCTTTATTATCAGTTTTGTATAAATTCTCGAATCCACTATTTACTAAAACAAGGACAGTCTCCACCTGCGGGACAGCTGTAGTGAGGTGATCTTGATTGAAGTTGCCTAGTGTCATGTTTTGTAAGCATTTACGGTTTATGAACTGTCGCCGATGGGAATTCTCGCCGAAACAACAAACTAGAACTCCGTCGACGTGGAAATTTTAACCTAACCTGGACAATGGCACCTAATCTAACCTAACTGATCAAGCTAACGATAGTATTTCATCCCTGAATGCAGAAACACGGGTAACACTTGATTAAATGTATATATTGGGTCCTGTAATATCAAGAATTGGAACACTCGACCACGGCGGCGACAGTTCCGATCGGCGACAGTTCCAGGTACCGCATTTACCCGAGACAATATAAACAGTCTTAAGTTCTTTTATATTTATCTTTTTATATATTCGTTTTGTGTAAACAGTATCTGAAAATTCATAACATGGAAAGTGTTTACTTCTATTTCATACACTGAATGTTGATGGGAAATCATCAAAATCTTCTTCAATCTTTAATCAAGCGCGTTGACAGTAGGAGAGAGCGGGGCAGGTTGCATCGAGGGTAGGTTGCATCATTGCCTCTAACTCGCATTAACTTTTTTTTTTATTATTATTGTTGTAGTTGTAGTAGTAGTAGTAGTTTATAGTAGTAGCAGTAATAGTAGTAGTAGTATTAAAACGATGTACGTGTGATAACATGCGAGTTGAGGCAATGATGCAACCTACCCTCGATGCAACCTGCCCCGCTCTCCCCTACTACCGCCACGTCATGTGTTTAGAATGTATTGATACGGAACAGCCGGAGTCAAAAATCATGTCAAGGCATACTTTTCACAGTAAAATAGTACGTATATAACATACCTGACATCCGCCTGCGTGTGTTGCAGATCCAGGGATTCCGAGTTTATAATGTTTTGAATCAGTATTTTGTATGTATATAAAGCTTGAAAAGGAATGACAAAAATATATGTGTTCATTCTGTATACTTCTATCCAGGTCTATCTATCTCATCTATCTATCATATTTATCTATCTCTATCTATCTAATCATGGGCTATCACTCATCTCTTCCTTATTGTGTCATATTCTTCTCAACACTTCAAACACAATGTGAGTTCGAGTACACTCCCCCCCCCAAAAAAAACCCGGGTTAAAAACCTCTTTTTTTTTAAATTCTTTTTAAAAATTAGGGGGCTAAATTCCCTTCTTTAAATTCCCTTATTTTCCCCTTTCTTCTTGTTCCCATCCTTTGGGCCACCTTGGGGCAAAAACAAAAGTTTGGGGGCCAATTTGGGGTTCAAATTCCTTGGGGTTTAAACATCCGGGTTTAATTTGGGTACCCCTTTGGGGTTTCACTTTTTTGGGGGTCCCTCTCGGGCCCCTTTTTGGGTCCATCTTTTTTTGGAATTTTCAACCCCTGGATTTCCGGGGCTTTATCCTTTTCAAATTTGGGTCAATCCTCTTGGGTTTAAAATTTTTCTGGGGTAAAATTTTTGGCCCCATCCGGTATACTCGGGAACATCTTTGGGGTATTTTTTTAAAATTCTTGGGTAAATTTTTTTTAAATACAAAAAATTTTCTTTTTCGGGTTAAATAAACCCCTTCGAAGCGGTTGGGAAAAACCCCAAGGGCTTTCTTTAATATTTAAACCATTATTTTTGTTTTAAAAATAAAAAATTTGTTTATTTTTTTTTGATTTTTTTTAAAACTTTTTCATAAAATTTTTTACTTTTTACAGTTTTAGGTTTCCTTCTTTACCCCTTTAAAATTCCTTTTTTCCCCTTTCTGGGAAAACCCCCCCAAAACCCCCACCCAAAAAAAGAACCCCTTTCCCTCTTCTTACCCCCTCCTTCCTCCTTTTTTACCCCTTTTCCTTCCTACTTCCCTTTTTTCCCCCCTTTTTCCTTTCCTTCCCTTTCCCCCTTTTTTCCCCCTCCTTCCGTTTTTCCCTCCCCCTCCTTTCCTCCCCTCCTCTTTTTTTTTCCCCTGTTAACTTGCCCGAGGGAAAATTCCCTTTTCAGAATTTAATTAACCAAAAACATTTAGTTAGGCCACAAAAAAATGGGAAGGAAAGGGCCTTACCCCTTCCCCCTTTCCTTAGTTTTTTTTTTTTAAATATTTTTTACCCTTTCTCGGGTTTCTTCCATTTCCTTTATTCTTTATCCCCTGGTTTTTTCCTTTTTTTTCTCTATTTATATTTGGGTTTTTTTCCTCCCCCCTTCCTATGGTTCTCCTTTCCCTTTCTCCTTTTCCTTTGTTTTCCCCGTTTTTTTTTTTCTTTTTTCTCCCTCTTTCATTTTCTTTTTTCCTCTTCCCCTTTTTTCCCCCTCCTCCTCCTCCTCCCCTCCCCTCCTCCTCCTTCCTCCTCCTCCCCCTTTCCCCCCCCTTTTTCCCCTCCTTTTTGGGACGGTTATTTTTTCCCCTGTTTTTTCGGTTTATTGTTTTGTTTTGGAAATGGGCCCCTTTTAAAATATTCCCCCTTTTCCCCCTTTTTTCCTTTTCCCCCTTTTTTCCCCCTTTCCTCCTCCTCCCCCTTTCCTCCTCCTCCTCCCCCTTTCCCCCTTTCCTCCTCCTCCTCCTTTTTTTTCCCTTTCCCCTCCGTAAGTTAACTAACTTAACGCAGTTTTCGTTTTCCACATTTTTTTTTTGGGGGAAAAATTGTTCAAGTTTTTTTTTATTCTTTTGTCGACGAATCTTCAGACAACAGACAGCATACAGTCTTACATACAGACAGACGACAGCCCAGACAAAAACAGAAAAACAGACAGAACGGGACAGAAAAAGCCCCGACAGACAAGACAGAAAAGACAGACAAAAGGCCAGGAAAATAAAAACAGACATGGACAGAAAGGAAAACACAAAACAGAATAATTAAGGGAAAAGAAAAAAACTGCAGACAGAAAAACAGCAAACAGAAAAGAGGGCCCCCCCCCCCCCCCCCCGAAACGGAGGGAAATACAACAATCGGGGAAATTTACGCTCGCACTTTTTATGGGGACATCCCTACTTACATAATACTCCATAATACATCCCAATACATCATACATACATACAGGGCAAAACAAAAATATACTATTATATTTTTATTGACTTAAACTATAACGAATAAAAACGGGCCACATTATAAATAACAATTAAACAGATAGGAAAAAGACAACAAAAACCACACACACAACCCCCCCCCCCCAAAAAAAAAAAAAAAAAAATATCCAAAACCACAAAACCACACCCCCCACCCCAAAACCACACACACAAAACCACACACACCCCACACACCACACATTACCCCATAAAGTTTTTTAAAGTTTTGTATTCCTGGGCATAAATTTTGGGGGGGGGGTTTTTTTATTCCTCTCTCTCTCTCTCTCATCCTCCCCCTCCCTCTTTTTTCTCCCCCCTCTTTCCTTCTCCCTCTTTTCTCTTCTCCTCCCCTCTCTCCCCGGGCTGCTTCTTTTCTCTTCCTCCCCCTCTGGTCTGTTCTTTTTTCGGGGTTTCTCGGACCTCTCTCTCTCCCCCTTTCTCTTCCTCTTCCCCTTTTTCTTTTTCTCTTCCCCTTGGGTCTCCTCTCCCCCCCCTCTCTTTTCTCTCTCTCTTTTCTCTCTCTCTCTCTCTAAACTTTAATAAGTTTCAGAAGGGAAATTAATTTTTTTACTGAACGAAAGGTTGAACGTTTCTCTCTTTTTTCTTATTCAACGGAAAAAATATTAGGAGGGGGGAGGATAGGGCAAGGGGGGAGGGGGGAAAAGGAGGAGGAGGGGATGAAGAAAGGATTTTGGTTTAAAAGGGAAAAAAAAGGGGAAAATGGGGGGAAAAAAGGGTTTTTTTGATTAGGGCAACTTTTTGGGGGTTTTTTAAACTGTCGTTTTTTGGTTTTATTTTAAAAAAATTTTTTTTTAATTCCCCCCTCCCCCTTTTTTTTCCCCCTTTCCCCCGCCCCCTTATTTTGGGGGTTTTTTTCTTCTTTTTTTGCCTTTTTCGCCCCCCTTTTGCCTTTTAAATCTTTTTTTTGGCCTTTTAAAATTCCCTTTTTTTTTCCTTTTTGGCTCCCCTCCTCCTCCTCCTCCTCCTCCCCCCCTTCCTCCTCCTCCTCCCCTCCTTCCTCCTTTTCCCCCTTTCCTCCTCCTCCTGCCCTCCTCCTCCTCCTCCTCCTCCTCCTCCCCTCCTCCTCCGTTTCCCCCTTCCTCCTTCCCCTTTTTCCTCCCCCTTCCTTCTTCAGGGTTTTTTTTATTTTTTCTTGCCTTTTTTTCTTCCCTTTTTTCTTTTATTTTAATTTCTTTAATTTTCTCCTTTTTTTTTCCCCCGTTTCCTCCTTTTCCTCCTTTTCCCCCCTTTCCCCCTTAAAAAATTTAAAGGGGGGGGAAAAGGGAACAAGGGGGGGGGGGGGGGGGGCCCTTTTTTTTTCCTTCTTTTTTTCAAATACAAAAAAGGGGGAAAGGAAAAAGGGGAAAAAGGGGGAAAAAAAAAAAAAAAAAAATTTTTCTCAATCGGGAAAAGTAAAAAGAGAGAGAGAGAAGAAGAGAAAAAAGAGAGGGAAGAGAGAGAGA
>JACEEZ010003757.1:181977-189477 GCA_016584305.1 Chionoecetes opilio | reverse complement strand
TCCAGCCCCGGAAGCCCGCCCCCCGCCTTCCACCTACCTGGTGTGATGGGCGTGAAACTCAGAATTACTTTTACAGACCCTCTAATCTCCCTTTTCTCCTCCTCTCTCTCTCTCTCTCTCTCTCTCTTCTCCTCTCTCTCTTCTCTCTGCCTCTCTCCATTCCCCTTCCTTCCCTCTCTCTCTCCCCCTCTTTTCTCTCCTCGTCTCCTCTCTCTCTCTCTCTCCTCTCTCTCTCTCTCTCTCTTCTCTCTCTCTCTTTTATTCTCTTTTCCTCCTTCGTTCCATCGTGCAACTTTACATGTTTTCGGTTTTTAAATGTTTTTGTTTTTTTTGCTCTCTCTCTCTCCTCTCTCTCTCTCTCCTCCTCTCTCTCTCTCCTCTCTCTCTCTCCCCTCTCTCTCCTCTCTCTCTCTCTCTCTCTCATCTCTTCTCGTCTCTCTCTCTCTCTCTCTCTCATCTCTCTCCTCTCTCCTCCATGACATTGGGGGTGTGTGTCTGGTGGTGTGGGGTGTGTGTTGTGGGGTTGTTTTGTTTTGTGTGTCTATCGGTCTGTCCTTAAAATCCCTATATGTCAGGTTGCCTACATTTCACACACACACACATACACCCCCCCCCCCCACACACATACACCCCCCCACACACACATCCCCCCCACCCCACACCCCCCCAACAAAATAAACCCCCCCACACACACACATAGACCCCCCCCACACACACATACACCCCCCCCCCCACACACACCCCCCCCACACACACACATAAACCCCCCACACACATACACAACCCCCACACACATAGACCCCCCCCCCAACACACACCATAGCCCCCCCCCACACCACACATAGACCCCCCCCACACACACACATACACCCCCTCCACACACCCACATACCAACCCCCCCCCACACACAACACCCCCACCACACACATAGACCCCCCAAACACACACATACACCCCCCCCCCACACAAATCACACCCCCCCCCACAATACACCCCCCCCCACCCCATACACCCCCCCACACACACATACACCCCCCCCCCCAACCACACACATACATACCCCCCCCACACACAAACACACCACCCCTACACAAAACACCCCCCCCACACACCCCCCACACCCTCCCACACAAACTCCCCCCACACACACCTGCCTAGCTCTGGAGACGAACCGATAATGGACTGAATTATAGACGTGGTACTCTTAAATCTGTCATTGGGGCGAATCCTGCGTGTGTGTCGGAGGGCTCGGCGGCGGTGATGATTTACGCGCCACTGATCACTGGGACCTCTTGGCAAACCCTTCAAGGAACCAGTTAATTACCTGTGCGATTTTTTTTCTTCATCTCTCCCTCCTCTTCCTTCCCTCTCAATCACTCCTGGATCTCTAACAACACACACACACACACACACACACACACACAACACACGACACACACACACAACACACACACACACACACACACACACACACCACACACACACACACACAACACACACACACCGTTACTCTCTCTCTCTCTGCTCTCTTTTTGTCTCTCTGTGTGTGTGTCTCTCTCTCTGTCTTCTCTTTCTCTCTGTGGCTTTTTCTCTCTTCTCTCTGTCTTCTTCTTTTCCTACTCTCTTCTGTGTGCTCATTTCTCTTCTTTCTCTCTCTCTCTTGTTGTGTCTCTTCTCTCTCTCTTTGTTCTCTCTCTCTCTCTTCTTTCGTCTTCCTCTCTCTCTCTCTCTTCTGTTTTATTCCTCTATTTCTTTTATTTTGTCTCTCTCTGCTTTTTCCTCTTATATCTGCATGATAAGTATGTTAAATATCTCTTCTTTCTTCTCTCCTATTTCTCTCTCTTCTCTCTCTCTCTCTCATCTCTCTCTCTCTCTCTCTCTCTCTCTCTCTCTCTCTTCTCTCTCTCTCTCTCTCTCTCTCTCTCTCGTATCTTTTTTTTCCTTCATGCTTTCAGAAAGTTGAGTATGTGTTTATTTTTTTCTGTTTTCCCCTCGACTAACTCTGAAATGTTGAGGAAATAAAGTGAGATGGAGTATTGTATGTATGTATGTATGTATGTTGTATGTATGTATGTATGTATGTATGTATGTCGAGAGATCTGGATAGCCGGGTAAGGATTTGGATATGTCTCGGTTTGTAAGGATTCAATTTTCTTGTCCTTACACTTGAAGGATGGAAGGGAAGGAGGGTTGGGTTTTTTGTCTTTCTCTCTCTCTCTCTCTCCTCTCTTCTCTCTCTCTCTCTCTCTCTCTCTCTCTCTCGCTCTCGCTCTCTCTCTCTCTCTCTCTCTCTCTCTCTCCTCTCTCTCTCTCTCTTCTACTTTGAGTCTGTAGCTGGCTGACTGGAGTGACCTGAGAATGTGTGTGTGTGGTGTGGTGTCGTGTGTGTTGTGTGTGTGTGTGTGTGTGTGTGTGTGTGTGTGTGTGTGTTGTGGTGTTGTGTGTGTGTGTTTGTGTGTGGCTTCTGTGGTTTCTTGCTTTTAGGATTTGATATATTTTTTGCTTCTGTCAAATTTTGTTTTTTTGCATTTTTTTCAGGATTTCTTATTATTTTTTTCCACTGCCATTCTTTTTCTTCATTTTTTTTAAACAACCGTAATTTTTTTTTTTGTCAGTTATCAGTCTTCTCATCCTTTGATCTATTCTTTCATCTGCATATCTCTCTCTCTCTCTCTCTCCTCTCCTCCCTCTCCTTCTCTCTCTCTCTCTCTCTCTCTCGCTCCTTCTCTCTCTCTTCTCTCTCCTCTCTTCCATTCTTCCTCTTTTCCCTCTTCCTCTTCTTTTCCTTCATTTCCCCTTTCCCTTCACAAATTTTCCCTCCTTCCTTTTCTCTTTCCTTACTAGACCTTTTTTTCCTTCTTCCTTAATTTCTTCCTTAATTTCTTCCTTAATTTCTTCCTTAATTTCTTCCTTAATTTCTTCCTTCATTTCTCTCTTTTCACTCTTTTCTGATCTTACATAACCCTTTTCTCTTTCGGCTAAATTTTTTCTTACTTTTACTTTTCTACTTTCACTACTGTACGCTACTTTTACTTTTACTTACTTGTACTGACTCACTTTTTCTTACTTGCTTTCTTTTTCTTTTTTCTTTCTCTGTTTACTTTTCCCTTCCTTCATATCTTCTTTCTTTTTCCCTTATTTTATCTCTTTACTTTCTGTCTTCTTACTTTTCCCTTACTTTCTCTCTTCTTCCTTACCTCCTTTACCACCTCCTCTTCCTCCTCTTCCTTCCTTTTCCACCTCCTCTTCCTCTTCTTCCTTCCTTTTCCACCTCCACTTCCTCCTCTTGCTTCCTTTTCCACCTCCTCTTCTTCTTCCTTCCTTTTTTTCCTCTTAATACACCTTTTCCACCTCCTCTTCCTCTTCTTCCTTCCTTTTCACCTCTCTTCCTCTTTCCTTCCTTTTCACCTCCTTCCTCTTCTAGTCTTCCTTTCCTCTTCTCTTCCTTTCACCTCTTCTATTCCTTCCTTTTCCACCTCCTCTTCCTCTTCTTCCTTCCTTTTCCACCTCCTCTTCCTTCCTTTTTCCACCTCCTCTTCCTCTTCTTCCTTCCTTTTCCACCTCCTCTTCCTCATGTTCCTCCCTTCCTCTTCCTCACCATCTCCTCTCTCTCTTCCTTTATCCACCCTCCTCTTCCCCTCTTCCCTTCCTGCCTTTTCCACCTCCTCTTCCTATTCCTCCTGTCTTGAGACCATCACCATCATCACCATCATCACCATCAACACCCTCACATGCCCCCCGAAGGCCTAGCTTAGAGGTAGGTGTTGGCCCAATTATGATTAGCATATCATTAACGTCATCATTAGATTTGCATGTCATTAAGCCAATTGAAACACAGCAGAAGATATGACATTGTTGTGTACTATTTTTGTTATCTCTCTCTCTCTCTCTCTCTCTCTCTCTCTCTCTCCTCTCTCTCTCTCTCTCTCTCTCTCTCTAATTCTCTGTCTTTCTCTTCTCTCTCTCTTCTCGTCTTCATTCTTCTCCTGTCTCTCTCTCTTCTCGTCTTCTCGTTTCTTCTGTCTGTCTGTCGTGAGAAGTGTGAAGAAAACATTTGGAGTGTTGAAGAAATTTTTTGGTTTAATTTATTTGGTTTAGTATTTGTTCCTGCCTGTCTGTCTGTCTGTCTGTCTGTCTGTCTGTCTGTCTGTCTGTCTGTCTGTCTGTCTGTCTGTCTGTCTGTCTTTCTCTGTCTGTCTGTCTGTCTGTCTGTCTGTCTGTCTGTCTGTCTGTCTGTCTGTCTGTCTGTCTGTCTGTCTGTCTGTCTGTCTGTCTGTCTGTCTGTCTGTCTGTCTGTCTGTCTTTCTCTGTCTGTCTGTCGTCTGTCTGTCTGTCTGTTTTCTTCTCTGTCTGTCTGTCTGTCTGCTGTCTTTCTGTCTGTCTGTCTGTCTGTCTTGTCTGTCTGTCTGTCTTCGTCTGTCTGTCTGTCTGTCTGTCTGTCTGTCTGTCGTCTGTCTGTCTGTCTATTCTGTCTTTGTCTGTCGTGCTCTATAGTCTTCTGTCTGATCTCTCTCTCGTCTCATCCTCATCTTCGTACTCGTTCTCTCTGCTCTCTCTGCTCTCTCTCTCTCTACTTCTCTCTCTCTCTCTCTCTCTCTCTCTCTCTCTCTCTCTATCTCGGTCTTTTATCGTGTGACACTAAAAGCTTAATGGAAGTTAATGACACGTAAGTAAATCGCTAAGTAAGTTAATACCATTTTCTCTTTGCTATCTAAAGTATTAATGGATGACGATTACAAATATTCATAAGGACTTTTTTTTTCGATTATGTAACGTGTTCTATTGTAAGAAAACATGTCTCGGCTAATTCATAGTTACGTCTAGTCATATTTATAGTTACGTAGAGTCATATTTGTGAGGTTTTTTTATTGTTATTTTGCATTGATGACTTTTTTTTTATCCTGTTTATCATTTGTTTTCCTTGGTACACTAAATCATCCAATCATCCAATCAGTTATAGTCAGTTTATTTTAACGAGGCAAAAAATCCTGACCCCTTGCTGCTTACTGCTGATATTTGATGCCAGGAGAAGGGACTACTACGCTTCTTCTACATTCCAGCTGTATTGCATCATAGTTAACCACATTATCAGGTAAACAAAGGCATCATTTTAACCAGGAGACCTTAGGATAGCATGGAATTTTTGCCTCGTTAAAAAAAATAGACTCTAGGTAGTCAATGAACTGATCTATACCGTTGAAACAAAATTAGGTTTAGGAAAATGTATTATAGACGGAAATTCTTTGAAATACTCGAATCAGCCTTTTTTTTTTCCATTTATGTCTCGATTAAATTCAATACAATATAAATAAATACTTGTTTTGGGTATTTAGAGGGTCAAAATTAGGGTTTCAAAACAATCAAATTTACCTTTTTTTATGTCTCTACCTCTGTCTTGGTTTAATACAATAGAAATAAATACTTGTGTAGGGTATTAGTGCACGGGAAAAAAGGGTTAAATTAGGGTTATAATAAGGTTAGTTAGGGCATTATAGGAGAAAAGTCTTAAAAAACACTAATATCTATCCAGCTTTCTTTTAATTTAATACAATAGAAATAAATACTTGTTTTAGGTATTAACGGGAAAAAAGGTTAAATTTGGGTTAGAATAAGGTTAGTTAGGGCATTATAGGAGAAAAGGCTTAAAAAACACTCAAGTTTGTCCAGTTTCTGACCTTATGCTTGCTGTCTCTCCTCTCTTTGGGTTAATACAATAGAAATAAATACTTGTGTGGGTATTAGCGGAGGGGAAAAAAGGGTTAAATTAGGGTTAGAATAAGGTTAGTTAGGGCATTATAGGAGAAAAGTCTTAAAAAACACTCATTTCTATTCAGTTTTCTTTACTTGTCTGTCTTGGGTTAATACAATAGAAATAAATACTTGTTTTGGCTATTAGCGCACGGAAAAAAGGGTTAAATTAGGGTTAGAATAAGGTTAGTTAGGGCATTATAGGAGAAAAGGCTTAAAAACACTCAAGTTTGTTCAGTTTTCTTGACCTGTATGCTTTGCTGTCTCTACCTCTCTCTTGGGTTAATACAATAGAAATAAATACTTGTTTTGGTATTAGCGAAAAAAAAGGTTAAATTAGGGTTAGAATAAGGTTAGTTAGGGCATTATAGGAGAAAAGTCTTAAAAAACACTGAATTCTATCCAGTTTTCTTGACCTGTATGCTTGCTGTCTCTACCTCTGTCTTGGGTTAATACAATAGAAATAAATACTTGTGTAGGGTATTAGCGGAGGAAGCTTGGTGGTAGTGTTTTTGGCAGTTGGAGGCAGCGACGCCGGAATGCTTGGGACGGGCTGTTGTGGTGACCCAGGGTTCAGCCGGCGATGGGGCTAAATTAAACGGTGTAGTGTTGTGTGGGTCCTGGTAATTGAAATTGTGTGTGAGAGGAATTGAGTTACATTGATAAGTATATGATGATGTTAAGAGTGGGGGTAGTGGTGGAGTATGGAAGGGGTGGTGGAGGAGGAGGAGGAGAGAGGTTAGGAGAGGAGGAGAGGAGGATAGGAGGAGGAGGAGAGGAGGAGGAGAAGAAGCTTAAGAAAACGACGAGGATGGAGATATTTGAAAGAGCTTAAAAAAATTGGGAAAGAAAAATAGACATGTACAAGGGTATAGCACTTCTAACACTACACCATCACACACAAAAACCAAAGACAAAAACAACTACGGTAAGTATTCACACACACACACACACACACACATCACACACATCACACACACACCAAACCACACACGCCCACACAACACACACAGCACACACACACAACCTACACACAACACACACACATACACAACACACAGTACATCACACCACACACACAGACACAAACACATCAACACACACACACACACACACAACTACCAACGCACACAAAAACACAGAACACACGGTACACAACACAAGCAGAAAAACACACACACAAAACACTACACACACCACACCACACACACAAACACACACTACATGTTGCTTACCTCTCTTTGGTAATATAGATAAATATTGTTAGGGTATGGGGAAATGTTAAATAGGGTTGAAGGTTATTAGGCATTATGAGAAGTCTTAAAAAACTCAGTTTTAGTTTTCTGACTGAGCTTGCTGTCTACTCGTCTGGATACTAGATATATTGTGTGCTAGGGAAAAAAGGAATTGGTTAATAAGGTATTGGGCATTATAGGAGAAAAGGCTTAAACCAATTTGTCCAGTTTCTTGACTTAGCTTTGGTCTCTACCTGTCTGGTAATACAAAGAAAATACTTGTTGGTTAGCGCGCGGGAAAAAGGGTTAATTAGGTTGAAAGGTTGGGATTATGGAGAAAAGCTTAAAAAAAATTTATCAGTTGACTGATGCTTTCGTCTCTACCTCTCGTCTTGTTAATACATAGAATAATACTTGTGTAGGGTATTAGCGGAGGAGAGCTTGGTGTAGTGTTTGCAGTGGAGGCAGCGACGCCGGATGCTTGGCGGCGGGCTGTTGTGGTGACGCCCAGGGCTCA
>JACEEZ010003757.1:156977-174477 GCA_016584305.1 Chionoecetes opilio | reverse complement strand
CTTCCTCCTCCTCCTCTCTCCTCCTCCTCCAGGCTGCCTCCCTAAATTCAAGGGTGAGTGAGGAGGTACAATGATAGCGTGTTAAGCCCTTTATTTTGGGCAACTTTAGTGTGTCCAGTTTGAGAGGAGAGAGAGAGAGAGAGAGAGAGAGAGAGAGAAGAGAGAGAGAGAGAGAGAGAGAAGAGAGAGAGAGAGAGGAGGAGAGAGAGAGAGAGAGAGAGAGAGAGAGAGAGAGAGAGAGAGAGAGAGACCTTAATTCTACTCCATTTTATTTTCTCTCTCTCTTTCTCTCTCTCTCTCTCTAGAAAACCAGAAAATTAAAAACATTCATCTCGACTATTTTAATGCTTCCCTGTACTCCCTTCCTCCTCCTCCTCCTCCTCCTCCTCCTCCTCCTCCTCCTCCTCCTCCTCTCTCTCCTCCTCATCCTCCTCCTCCTCTCCTCCTCCTCCTCCTCCTCGTGTAGCATAGTCTTCCACCGGACGCCAGAACCCACTCACAGTCTGCCATAAGTTCGATAGTAAGGCAATAATCAATGAGCTCGAATTAACCACTATTGGAAGACCTCACGATTATACTCATTCGTCCTTCAATGAGGGTGTTTTTTTGCCTTGCTTTCCTCATAATCATTCAGTATTGGGTGTCTTGTGTTTTCTGCAGCTTGTTTTTCCTGATTTATGAGTTTAAGGAGTTGTGGAGGAGGAGGAGGAGGAGGAGGAGGAGGAGGAGGAGGAGGAGAGGATGAGGATGAGGAGGAGGAGGAGGAGGAGGAGAAGGAGGAGGAGGAGGAGGAGGAGGAGGATGAGGATGAGGAGGAGGAGGAAGAGGAGGAGGAGGAATAAAAAACCAGTAGTAGGAGAAGTAATATTAATAGTGGTGGTAGGAGGAATAGGAAGGAATGAAGATTGGAGGAGGAGGAGGAGGAGGAGGAGGAGGAGGAGGAGAGGAGGAGGAGGAGGAGGAGGAGGAGGAGGAGGAGGAGATGATTAAAGATGATGATAGTTTAGACAGACACGCAGAAGAAAATTATATCGATTTACATGTTTGCTTTAGAAGTCTAATTTGTGTGATAAATTGTTGATGTAATATTGTATCTGATATTGTTTAGTGTGATCGAGTTATTCATTGAAGAGACTCAACTTTTTTTTATTACATTCTTAGCAACATTCATTATATTTAGACACGCACACGCCTTTTAACTTTTATATAACATGGTATCAATTCATATATAAAAAAAGCTATATAAACTACAAAGTATATTCCTTTCTCACCTAAAAAACACTCTTCTTTATATATATACATAAAAAAATCGTTGTTAAAAATCTGTTACCTAAATTCCAAAAAATTTAAAAAAAAGAAAAAAAAAGAAGAAATTAAAAAAAGTTTCCAAAATTCTCTCCTTTTCTAAAAAAATACTCCCTTATATATACATAAAAATAATCATTACTAAAAATCTGTTTCCTATATTCCATTCTTTCTATTTCCTATCCCCAAAAAGAACTATTTCGCCATCCCCAAAAATATCTCTATCCCGCAAACCTCTGGAAATTATCGCCGGGCAAAAAATTCCCCGTGGCTAAATTCTTGCTGTTTGCCAATTGCCTTTGTGGCCGCGCGTCTGTGTCTTACGCCCTTTGTGCCTTGTATTTGCATTGTACCCTAGTGAATTAGATACCTATCAGGGGTTATCAGAGAGAGAGAGAGAGAGAGAGAGAGAGAGAGAGAGAGAGAGAAGAGAGAGAGGAGAGAGAGAGAGAGAGAGAGAGCGTGTGCGTTAACTGGACGAATAAAACGAAGAAGAGAGAGAGAGAGAGAGAGAGAGAGAGAGAGAGAAGAGGAGAGAGAGAGAGAGAGAGAGAGAGAGAGAGAGGAGGAGGGACGAGAGGAGAGTAGAGAAGAGGAGAGAGAGATTTAATGGAATAAGGAGACGATAAATGAGTAGCTGAATAAAGAGAAGAGAAGAGAGAGAGAGAGAGAGAAGAGAGAGAGAGAGCGAGAGAGAGAGAGAGAGAGGAGAGAGAGAGAGAGAGAGAGAGAGAGAGAGAGCAGGTGTTGTCAATAAATCACCATCTGAACCTATCTTTGTAACCTCTTAAGATAATCACAATGGCAGACAATAAAAAACCATGAAGAAAAATTATAGAGAAGACAAAAGAGGAAAAAAAGGAGAAAGAAGAAGGAAGGAAGGAAGAGGAAGGAAGGAAGGAAGGAAGGAAGGAAGGAAGGAAGGAAATATGTAACTTATCCTTTTTTTACACAAAATTGCTTTATTTCATGTTGTAATTTTCCTAAAGCTTATTGGATTTTCAGAAGGGAGGGTGATGAGAATTCTTTGGCTTTACTACACTAATATGATAGTGTGGTGGTGGTGGTGGTGATGGTGATGGTGGTGGTGGTGATGGTCGTGGTGGTGGTGTGGTCGTTTGGTGGTGGTGTGGTGGTGTTGGTGGTGGTCGTGGTGGTGGTGTGGTGGTGGTTGGTGGTGTGGTGATGGTGGTGGTGGTGGTGGTGGGTGTGGTGGTGGTGGTGGTGTGGTGGTGATGGTGGTGGTGGTGGTGTTGGTGTGGTGGTGGGTGATGGTGGTGGTGGTGGGTGGTGGTGGTGGTGGTGGTGGGGGGTTGGTGATGGTTGTTAGGTGTGGGGGTGGTGTGTGGTGGGTGGAGGTGTATGGTGTGGGTATGGCTGTGGATGTATGGTGTGATGTGATGATGGTGATGATGGGTGTTGTTGTGGTGTGTGTGTGTGGTGTGTGTTGTGGTGTATGTGCTGCGTGCGTGTGTGTGTGTGTGTGTTACGTAGCGCCTCAGGCAGAAGTGGTGGGCAGACGGGGCACACTACACCTCACAACACCACACACAGAAACACACACCACACACACACACACACCACACCACACCCACACACACAACAACCACACACACACACACACACACCCACACACACACACACACACACACGCACACACACACACACACACACGCACACACACACACACACACACGCTATGAAAGTCTAAAACAACAGCAAAAAAAGTGTACCACTCAATGTAAACCCAAATTATACTTGGCATTAACTCTAATTTATTTATAGAATCCCTTTGGGTAGATAAGGAAAATTATTTAGAATTAGAGGTACTTTTATGAACTATTTGAGGCATGTTAGAGATCTGTTCTTTGGTGTTTAAGGTCTGTTAGGGGCTGTTAGATGCCTACTTAGGAATATTAGTGATCTAGTCAGGATTATTAGACGTCTGTTTAGGGTTGTTAGAAATCTGTTAGTGGTGTATGAGTAGTCAGGGTAGTTTTGAGGTAATTTCTGGTTCTGTGTTTGGTTTGTTTGGGGTTTCTATGTGTACTTTTGGGACTCTAAGAGATCTCAGCATGGTTTGTTTTTATCAGCATCTCTTATCTTATCAATACTTCCGCGGTCTTATCAAAGGAAATGTCCATCGCTTCTTCGGAACCTCATAATAACCACCAAATATTTTAATAGAAAGCTAGACAAATATATGGATAGGGTTGCAAGGATTGGAGGCTTACTAGATGAAACAGTACAGTCTGTTCATGCGTGCGGCGAGGACATTGAGATCTTGGAAAGTTTTACATACCTTGGTAGCGCAGTTCATAATGATGGCGGGTCACGTCAAGAAGTCTTACGGTGTTATGGACTCGCTCAGCAGGAGTATTTGGCGTTGTCGGTACCTGTGCAGGAGGACAATGATCCGGATCTTCAAGTCGCTTCTGATCCCTGTCTTACTCTATGGATGTGAGACATGGACACTAAATAGTGACTTGAAGAGACGAATCAATGCCTTTGGTAATAAGTGTCTTCGCAGAATCATGGGGTATCGCTGGGATGATTACGTGTCAAATCAGCGATTGCACCGTGAGATACCGAGACCTATTATCTGCATAGTCCGTCAGCGCCAACTTCGGCTATATGAGCATGTGGCACGCTACCCTGAAACCGATCCTTCCCATCGGGTTGTATCTGTAAGAGACAACCCGGCTTGGAGGAGGCCAAGGGGGCGCCCACAAGGCTCGTGGCTGGGGCAAGTTGATGTTTTCTGTCTAGAGTTGCTTGGTATGGGAAAGGAGCCTGCATGGGGACACCCGCGTGGTGACCCCCGGGAGTGGCGTCGTAGGGTGGGCGAGGCGACGTGCCCCCCGGCGTATTCCTTATATTCCCATGTTCATATTCATGCCTTCACACTTTACCTTCCTTACATGAAATTTAATTAACGAAAGACGTGTTTACCTGAAGAGCTGAGAAGAGAAGAGAGGAGCTTTTATCCATTGCTTTCTTTCTTGCTGCTGTTCCTGTATTTCTCTTCAAGGAATTTTCTATTGTTATATTTCCCAATCAATGTTATTATTTTTTTCTTATTGTGTTATGTTATTCTCTCTCTCTCTTCTCTCACCTTCTCTCTCTCTCTCTCTCTCTCTCTCCATCTCCTCTTCTCTCTCTCTCCTTCTCTCTCTTCTCTCTCTTTTCTCTCTCTCCTCGCCTCTCTCCTCTCACTCTTCTCTCTCTCCCCTCTCTCTCTTCTTCTCTACTCTCTCTCTCCTCTCCTCCTCTCCCTCGCTGTCAGCATCACTTAAAAGAGAGACGCAAAAAATAGATATACGTTTATTTCTTCCCATAAGAAACATCGTGAGAGAGAGAGAGAGAGAGAGAAGAGACATTTGATTAGAGAGATGAAGAAAGAGAAGGGAAGCACTCGCAAGAGACTTTTTTTGTATCGTTCGCTTTGAAAACAACAGAGATCTAAATAATAATTTTTACAATTCAGCAATTTTCTAGTCATTCTCACTGCTCTCCTTCCCCATCTCTCGACCCCTCTCCCACTCTCTCTCCTCCTCTCCTTCTACTCCTTTCTCATTTATTTTCTGCCCCTCTCTTAATAGAGATTAATCATGTCACATCATTCATAACTTTCGTCCCCTCCTCCGCCTCCCTTCCTCCTCCTCCTTCCTCCTCTCTCCTCCTCCTCTCCTCCACTTCCTCCTCTCCTCTCCTCCTCCTCCTCCTCCTCCTCCTCCTTCCTCCTCCCTCCCTTCCTCTCCTTCCTCCCTCTCCTCCTCCTCCTCCTCCTCCACCCTCCTCCTCTCCCCTCCTTTCCCCCCTCCTCCTCCTCCCCTCCCTTCCTCTCCTCCTCCTCCTCCTCCTCCTCCACCTCCACTTCCTCCTCCCCTCCTCCTCCTCCTCCTCCTCCTCCTCCTCCTCCTCCTTCCTCCTCTCCCTCCTCCTCCTCCTCCTCCTCCTCCTCCACCACTTCCTTCCTCCTCCTCCTCCTCCCTCCTCCTCCTCCTCCTCTCCTCCCTCCTCCCTCCTCCTCCCCCCTCATGTTACCCTCTGCTACTCTCACACTCTCGCTGCAGTTATATTTATGAGGAGCATTTTGTTGTTTGTGTGTGTGTGTGTGTGTGTGTGTGTGGTGTGTGTGGTGTGTGTGTGTGTGTGTGTGTGTGTGTGTGTGTGTTGTGTTGTGTGTGTGTGTGTGATTGTTGTTCTGTTGTTTTTGTGTTTCCCCTTTTTTTTTTCTGCTTACTCTTCTATCTTTCACCATCTAGTTTTCTTTTGCATCATGTTTCTATCATGTTAAATAGTTTTTTTTTTCTTCAGTTATCTCCTATTTCATTTATATATATTGTTTGTATTATTTTTTTGATGTTGTTTGCATTAAAAAAAATCATATGTTTCTGTATATGACTCAGTATATGTTTCGACGTATCTTTATATATTTTTATGTAACTATCCACGTATATTTGTATATATGTATGTATGTATGTGTGTATGCATGCCATTATGTATACATATCTGTCTACCCAACTATCTATCCATATATCTATTTTGTTCTTTTTCTAATTCTTTGTTTCAGTATATCTATATCTTTCTCTATTTATCTCTTTTGATCTATGTATTTATCCATCAAACTATTACTTTTCTTCCATATATCCCTTTGTCCATCTGTCTATCTATTATCCATCTGTCTATCTTATTATCCATCAAAACATATATTTTCTTTCATAAACTCCTTTGTCCATCTGTCTGTCTTATTATTTATCTATCTGTCTATTTTGTTATCCATCTGTCTATCTTGTTATCCATCTGTCTATTTTGTTATCCATCTGTCTATCTTGTTATCCATCTGTCTTATTATTTATCTATCTGTCTATTTTGTTATCCATCTGTCTATCTTGTTATCCATCTGTCTATCTTGTTATCCGTCTGTTTATTTTGTTATCCATCTGTCTATCTTGTTATCCTTCTGTCTATCTTGTTATCCATCTGTCTATCTTGTTATCCATCTGTCTATCTTGTTATCCATCTGTCTATCTTGTTATCCATCTGTCTATCTTATTATCCATCTGTCTATCTTGTTATCCATCTGTCTATCTTGTTATCCTTCTGTCTATCTTGTTATCCATCTGTCTATCTTGTTATCCATCAAAACATATATTTTCTTTCATAAACTCCTTTGTCCATCTGTCTGTCTTATTATTTAGCTATGTCTATTTTGTTATCCATCTGTCTATCTTGTTATCCATCTGTCTATCTTGTTATCCATCTGTCTATCTTGTTATCCATCTGTTTATCTTGTTATCCATCTGTCTATCTTGTTATCCATCTGTCTATCTTTTATCCATCTGTATCTTGTTATCACATCGTCTATCTTGTTCCATCGTCTGTCTTATTTTGTTATCCATCTGTCTATCTTGTTATCCATCTGTCTATCTTGTTATCCATCTGTCTATCTTTTATCCGTTCTGTCTATTTTGTTATCCATCTGTCTATCTTGTTATCATCCTATCTTGTTACATCTGTCATTTTATCATCTGTCTATTTTGTTATCCATCTGTCTATCTTGTTATGCATCTGTCTATTTTGTTATCCATCTGTCTATCTTGTTAGCCATCTGTCTATTTTGTTATCCATCTGTCTATCTTGTTATCCATCTGTCTATCTTGTTATCCATCTGTCTATTTTGTTATCCATCTGTCTATCTTGTTATCGTCTGTCTATCTGTTATCTCTTCTATCTGTTATCCACGTCTATCTTGTTATCCTCTGTCTATCTTGTTATCCATCTGTCTATCTTGTTATCCATCTGTCTATCTTGTTATCCATCTGTCTATCTTGTTATCCATCTGTCTATCTTGTTATCCATCTGTCTATCTTGTTATCCATCTGTCTATCTTGTTATCCATCTGTCTATTTTGTTATCCATCTGTCTACCTTGTTATCCATCTGTCTATCTTGTTATCCATCTGTCTATCTTGTTATCCGTATGTCTATTGTGTTATCCATCTGTCTATCTTGTTATCCATCTGTCTATTTTGTTATCCATCTGTCTTATTTGTTATCCATCTGTCTATTTTGTTATCCATCTGTCTATTTTGTTATCCATCTGTCTATCTTGTTATCCATCTGTCTATCTTGTTATCCATCTGTCTATCTTGTTATCCGTCTGTCTATTTTGTTATCCATCTGTCTATCTTGTTATCCATCTGTCTGTTTTGTTATCCATCTATCTTATTATTTATCTATCTGTCTAATTTGTTATCCATCTGTCTATCTTGTTATCCATCTGTATCTTGTTATCCATCTGTCTATCTTGTTATCCATCTATCTTGTTATCCATCTGTCTTATCAGGAAGCAAGGTTATGATGACCTAGGGGACTCATATGACCCTTCCCCACCCCCCACCCCTACCCGGGCCCAGGTAACCCCCCCTTCCCCCCCTACCCCTAACTACCTGTAATTAGAAGCAATCCCTCATGTACTGATTTCCCTCTTGTATATGGGCCAGCTAAATCCTCCTCCTCCTCTTCCTCTTCTTCCTTTTATTTTTGCTTCCCTTCCTTCCTTTTTTATTCTTTTTTTTAATACTTTTTGATATTTTGTTTAAATTTTCAACTTTTCCCTTTTTTTGCTTCTTCCTTTGATTCCTTTATAGACTTTTTTCCCCTTTTCGTCTTTATTTTTTGTTTTCTTTTTCCACTCCTTCCTATTTTTCCTCCTTCCTATTCTTCCTCCTCTTCCTATTTTTTCTCCTTCCTATTTTTCCTCCTTCCTATTTTTCCTCCTCCTCCTATTTTCCTCCTTCCTATTTTTCCTCCTCTTCCTATTTTTCCTCCTTCCTATTTTTCCTCCTTCCTATTTTCCTCTTTCCAATTTTTCATCCTTCCTATTTTTTCTCCTTCCTATTTTCCTCCTTCCTATTTTCCTCCTTCCTATTTTCCTCCTCTTCCTATTTTCCTCCTCTTCCTATTTTCTCCCTTACTATTTTTCTCCTTCCTATTTTTCTCCTTCCTATTTTTCCCCCTTCCTATTTTTCTTCCTCTTCCTATTTTTTGCTCCTTTTCCTTCCTTTTTTTTTGCATATATTCTTCTTTTCGTTTTCTTGATATTTTATTTTCCCTTACAACTTCTCCTTTTCTCAGTTTTATATTAAGTCAAAAATAATACTCCATCCATTTTTTTGGGTAGCTTTATTTCTTCACTTTTTGTTAAGCCCGGTTCCCATCATCCCGCTTGTACGGCCGCCATACAACAACAAAGACGTCACAGTGACGTCCACAAAGTTATCCGCACCGCGTACCCTGTACGCCGTCTACAAAGTTAAATTCAAGTCATCTCTCCCACTCGGCGTGTCCGCTCGGCGATTTTGCAACTGTGCCAGTTCCACAATACCACTCAGCGTGATGATGGTGACGTCATTGTTGAGCGGTGTTGTTGTAAGACGGCCGTACAAGCGGGCTGATGGGAACCGCCCTTTAGTGTAAATGTTTCGAATTATTGTGATGATTAATGTGTTTATTTAAATTTTTCTAGTTTTTTCTTTTTCTTTTTTTGCAGTGTAGATTCAGGTGATATGCTGCTTTGTACTTTTTTCATATAATCTAAAAACTAATCAACTAATCAACTAATTTTAAACTTAAACTAATTTTCATATAATAATTATTCCATATTATTCCAAATCATTGTTTGTATATTTTCATTTTCTTTTTCATTTCATGGTTTTGTGGTTTTTAATGCACGAGTTTTTTTCTTCTATGCAATGTTTCAAAGATATTTAGTCTCTCTCTCTCTCTCTCTCTCTCTCTCCTCTCTCTCTCTCTCTCTCTCTCTCTCTCTCTCTCTCTCTCTCTCTCTCTCTCTCTCTCTCTCTCTCTCTCTCTCTCTCTCTCTCTCTCTCTCTCTCTAATTCTCCTTTTCCTCTCCCTTTATTATTGCGTTCACTCTCCCATTTCCTCCTTTATTGCCTTTCCCAGATTTCCTTCTCTTTGCTTACATCTCGTTTCATATACTCTCTCTCTCTCTCTCTCTCTCTCTCTCTCTCTTCTCTCTCTCCTCCCCTCTCTCTCTCTCTCTCTCTCTCTCTCTCTCTCTCTCTCTCTCTCTCTCTCTCTCTCTCTCTCTCTCTCTCTCTCCTCTCTTCTTCTCTCTCTCTTCCTCTCTTCCCCTCTCTCCCTCCTCTCTCTCCCTCTCCTCTCTCCCTCTCCTCTCTCTCTCTCCCTCCTTGACGCCATTTTGTACTCGTTATATATCCCTCCTTCCCTCTCCCTCCTCTCCCTCTCTCTCTCCTCCTCTCCCTTCCCTCTCTCCTCCCTCATCCCTTTTCATTTTGTCTTTTCCTCACACGTCCATCTCTCTCTCTCTCTCTCTCTCTCTCTCTCTGTCTCTCTCTCTGTCTCTCTCTCTCTCTCTCTCTCTCTCTCTCTCGCTCTCTCTCTCTCTCTCTCTCTCTCTCTCTCTCTCTCTTGTCTCTCTCTCTCTCTCTCTCTCTCTCTCTCTCTCTCTCTCTCTCTCTCTCTCTCTCTCTCTCTCTCTCTCTCTCTCTCTCTCTCTCTCTCTCTCTCTCTCTCTCTCTCTCTCTCTCTCTCTGACAAATTTTCATTATATTTCATCATCGCCTCGCCACATTTTCATGGATTTTTCACGTATAGGTCAGTCTAGCTTTTTATATCTCATTAACTCTCTCTCTCTCTCTCTCTCTCTCTCTCTCTCTCTCTCTCTCTCTCTCTCTCTCTCTCTCTCTCTCTCTCTCTCTCTCTCTCTCTCTCTCTCTCTCTCTCTCTCTCTCTCTCTCTCTCTCTCTCTCTCTCTCTCTCTCTCTCTCTCTCTCTCTCTCTCTCTCTCTCTCTCTCTCTCTTCTAACTTTCCTTATGCTCCCTTTATACCAGCTTCTCCCCTTTCCTCCTCTCTTCTCCCTCCTTTCTCCTCCATTCCTCCTCCTTTCCTCCCTCCTTTCCTCCCTCCATTCCTCCCTCTTTTTCCTCCCTCCATTCCTCCCTCCTTTCCTCCTCCATTTCCTCCCTCCTTTCCTCCCTCCATTCCTCCCTCCTTTCCTCCTCCATTCCTCCCTCCTTCCTCCCTCCATTCCTCCCTCCATTCCTCCCTCCATTCCTTCTTCCTCCATTCCTCCCTCTCTTCCTCCCTCCCTTTCCTCCCTCCATTCCTCCCTCCCTTTACTCCATCCATTATTCCATCCCTTCTTCCCTCCCTTCCTCCCCCCCTTTTTCCCTCCTTTTTTCCCTCCATTCCTCCCTCCATTTCCTCCCTCCCTTCCTCCCTCCCTCCCTTTCCATCCTCCCTCCATTCCTCCCTCCCTTTCCTCCCTCCATTACTCCCTCTCTTCCTCCCTCCATTACTCCCTCCATTACTCCCTCCATTCCTTCCTCCCTCCCTTCTCGCCCTTACTTCCTCTCTCCCTTTCTCTCTCTCTCCCTGCAACATGATCTTCTCTCCCTTTTAACACCCGGGTTACCTAATGGAGATGTTTGTAATTTGTCTTCATTCAGAGTCATGTTCTTGTCTTGGCTAATTTACATGTTTTTACTTTCATAGTTTTGTGTCTTTGTTTTGTTTATGCTTCTGTTTGTGTTTGTATGTATTTCTCTGTTCTCTTTCTGTTTTTGTTTCTGCTCTGTCTGTCTGTCTGTCTGTCTGTCTGTCTGTCCTCTGTCTGTCTGTCTGTCTGTCTGTCTCTCTCTCTCTCTCTCTCTGTCTGTCTGTCTGTCTGTCTGTCTGTCTGTCTGTCTGTCTGTCTGTCTGTCTGTCTGTCTGTCTGTCTCTGTGTCTGTCTGTCTGTCTGTCTGTCTGTCTGTCTGTCTCTGTGTCTGTCTGTCTGTCTGTCTCTGTGTCTGTCTGTCTGTCTGTCTGTCTGTCTCTCTCTCTCTCTCTCTTTCTCTCTCTCTCTCTCTCTCTCTCTCTCTCTCTCTCTCTCTCTCTCTCTCTCTCTCTCTCTCTCTCTCTCTCTCTCTCTCTCTCTCTCTCTCTCTCGCTCTCTCATATTTTCAAAAGTCAATGTTTGCTCTGTTTTTATTACGTTCTTTCTCGTCATGCTTTTAATCAATTTTCAAAGTATTTAAAATTTTCACCTGTTTTATAGTGTTTGGCTTTTAGAATATAATTGTGTTTCTGAACTTTTTATAGTAACCAAACATTATTCCAAGCGTTTTTTTTTTCATTTTACTAAGATTTTTTATTTGCTGATTTTTCTTACAATAACAATGTCAATTAATTAAAAGAGTAATTTTTATTGAGTTAAATTTCTGTGACATTTTATCTTTGCCTCTACGAACCACCTGAGGACGACACCTGCAGGCTAATTAATACCTGCACACACCTGGCTGGAGGGAGGGAAGGAATTAGAGCCGGAAATAACCTCTTTAGTTCCCTTTATCTCTCTTCTTCGTCTTATCTTATTCCTTGGAGAGAGCAAAGCTGACGTCCGCCTCCCCCCGTGACTGCCGTGACACTGAGCTGTGATTGTGGTGGTCATCGGGGTCTTGTTGGCTGTCACTCCTTTGCTTGGATTAGATTTGTAAGAAGGAAAAAAATGCGAATGGCCAGGACACTTATTTTTAATGGTTTAAGTAGTGTAAAGATTTATTTATATTATTATTAATGGTTTTGTTTTCTATTGAAGTTTGTTTTTGATTTTTTTGACGTGTGAAAGTTTGTGAATTTATGGTTTTAAATGATTTTGGTTTTGATTGAAGTGTGATTTTTTTTTTTTTTGGCATAATTAAAGTGTATTTTTTTTGTAAATTTGTAAAGGTTTGTAGTTTAATTAATATTTTTTTTTCTTTATTTTCTAGGTATAATTTTTTTCTTCTATTGTAGTGGGGTAAATATAAGGGTTTTCTAATTTGTTTTAGTGTCCAAATTAAATATTCTATCGAGGTAGGTACATTTTTGTCTTATTGAAGTGTACACAAGTGGTTTTGTTTTGTAGAAGTGTCAATTGTTTTCGTGGCATTGACAAAACTTCCCTCCAATTGTGTGTGTGTTAATTAACCCCTTGAGGCCCACAACGTAATTTTCATTGTAATTTGGGTACTATTAGCCGATTTTAATGAATATAAGCAATGGTTTATAGATATGACCTGTTTAGTATCCTAGTCGACTAACTAATTTGGTTTATTAATTTACTTTTCGAAATTTTATGATTCGACAACAGACGATTTTATATAGCAAAGGTCTGGGCGTGAAGGGGTTAAGGGCGAGCGGCGGCGAGGACAGTCTGCGGGAAAGCCTTGCCATGTTTCGTGCTGTCGTCAGTCACTTCTATGATTCAGGAGATTCTGTTTGCGTGTTGGTGGTAGTGAAACGCAGGATTTGTCCACAATACGACCCCTTTCAGACGGGGTAAATTAGTAGCGCTTCTCTGTGGCTTGTTGGTAGGTACAATATCGTCACCCTCATAAAGAAACTGCCTAAGTAATTTTTCGGCAATTTCTTGATCTTTTCCTAAATCAGTTCTTCATCCTGTGGCGCATCTATTGGTATAGTCGCCAATGTCATGTGTAGGGTGTGAGTGTGTGTGTGTAGGGTGTGTGTGTATGTGTGTGTGTGTGTGTGTGTGTGTGTGTGTGTGTGTGTGTGTGTGTGTGTGTGTGTGTGTGTAGGGTGTGTGTGTAGGGTGTGAGTGTGTGTGTGTGTGTGTAGGGTGTGTGTGTGTGTGTGTGTGTAGGGTGTGAGTGTGTGTGTGTGTGTGTAGGGTGTGTGTGTGTGTGTGTAGGGTGTGTGTGTGTGTGTATGTAGGGTGTGTGTGTGTGTGTGTGTGTGTGTGTAGGGTGCGAGTGGTCTAAAATATAAAAGGATAAACAATGCATTGATAGCAAAATTAAGAAAATGAAGAATTATTTTTTTATTTCCCGAAAAGTAGGAAAAATGATTTAGGGAGTTTCTTTATGAGTGTGACGATATTCTTCATGGACGATATTCTTTGCACGTAGTATGTACCCTACACTGTTACTGTCCTGTCTGTCACTCAAGTAATTCCCCATCAAACATTATACAACGGAATCCCTCCTGAATATGATGTCAGTGTTAACAGCCCTCGGACCACCAGCCTCTCTCCTCCGTGTCGCACTCTGCCTGACGCGGGAATGGCGATGGTGTAGCAGATGGTATAGGTTATAGAGAACTTTCTTTTCACAATAAGGTATTTTCACAATAAGGGAAAAATGTCCAGGGGGGAAAATGACCAGTGGGGAATCTGTCAGGGAGGAAAAGTCAGGGGCGGAAATGTCAGGGGGGAAAAGTCAGGGGGCGGAAATGTCAGAAGGGAAAATGTTTAGCTGGGAATATGACCGTGCTGGGTGTTGTAATATATTTTGTCTTAATTGATGAAGAAATCTATATTATTATCATTATTATCATTATTATTATCATTATTATTATTATTATTATCATTATTATTATCATTATTATTATCATTATTATCATTATTATTATTATTATTATCATTATTATCATTATTATTATTTATCATTATTATTATCATTATTATCATTATTATTATCATTATTATTATCATTATTATTATCATTATTATCATTATTATTATCATTATTATTATTATTATTATTATCATTATTATTATCATTATTATCATTGTCGTCATTGTTATCATCATTCCCGGGGTTATGTTGGCGCGTCCACCTATAGAGCCACCTGCCAGCTGGTTCCCTGATCCACTCGCGGGAACTTGATTTTTCACAAAATATGAAACACATGACGGCGATTCTTTGATTTCGGTAATGCGCCAAATGAATTAAGTTTTCTTCACCGAATAATATTTTTTTAATGCTTACTATTTTTGCTGTGGACGGACTCCTCGAATTTAGGGAAAAAGGGCAATTGTATTTTAAAGAATTATATGATTATTATTATTATTATTATTATTATTATTATTATTATTATTATTATTATTATTATTATTATTATTATTGTCGTTGTTATTATAATTATTGCTATTATATTACCATTGTCCCGACGTTGTGCTGCTCCTGCATCGACTTGGTAATCACTAATCTTGAGGACCCTCGTTGGCCTGACCACCTACCTCACATACACACACACGCACACGCACACGCACGCACGCACACACACACACACACACACACACACACACACACACACACACACACACACACACACACACACACACACACACACCACACACACACACCACACACACAATTTTTTTTTTTAAGGACCCTCGTTTGCCTGACCAACTGCCTCACACACACATACACACGCACACACACACACACACACACACACACACACACACACACACACACACACACACACACACACACACACACACACACACACACACACACACACACACACACACACAATTCACGTCCAGTCGACAGGTGACTGGATTTGAACTATTCGTGTGTTCGTGAAGCGCTTTGAACTATTTTCATATTATTTTAGAACAAGACTTCATAGAACAAGGTATTAGTGACACAAATCCTCGTAATACATATAAACTAAACACTAGCAGGTCTAAGTGACGGACTCTTACTACACTGCAATAGTTATAATTAATGAGTCAACAAAACCACCCGGCCTTAACGTATCAAATCACTGCCACTACACATATTTTTTCTTAACAATATTTTATCAACACGTAAATCTAACTCTTAAGGAAGCTGACCTGAATTAATGACATGGCTTGGAGACACTTAACAGACAGATCAGATATATTATGTCAGCGCCAACATAGACAAAGCTTATCACTGCCTTTTAACCCCTTCACATCCAGATCGTTCCTTTGGTATATAAAATTGTCTGTTAGCCATAAAATTACGAAAACACTTAATATACCAAATTAGCTAGTGGATAGGGATACTAAACAGGTTATATCTATAAAATATTGCTTATACTTATTGAAATACACTCTCAGAAATGGGGGGTATATTAAGGGTAGAATTGTTACATCGCACCATCACTACCCTTTTTATACCCTATGTCCAGGCTGGAGGGTAGATGCTGCTGATTATACCCTTCATCTACCCTTTATCTACCCTTTTTAGACGAGAGGGTTGAGAAAGGGTACATTTGGGGTTTGAAAAGGGTATATTTAGGGTTGCAAAAGGGTATATTTGTAAGGGTAGCAGTATTTCATCACTATAAACACCCTTTTTCTACCCTTTTCCTACCCTTTTTTTCTAAGAGTGTAGTCTAATGATACCCATATTAAAGTGGACATTACATCCTGGGCCTCAAAGGGTTTGTAGTGCGTGGTTAATACTCTTGAAGGGAATGTGATTTTTGTTTTTTTACAAGGATCAAATGAAGTCACTTTACTATATATCAGATGACACATAGACGTTTATGTTAATAATTGACTTAATGGAGTAGTGGTGATAGTAACAGTATCTCAAGTTAACGATAGTGAATGTAGGGAAAATAATATAATAAAATATAAATATAGTATATGAAGAATTGAATGATATTTTGTCGGGTAATGTAATATGAATGAGTTTATGAATAGTGATGTTAGTGGTGGTGGTTGAACGATGTTGCTCAAATATTGTGGCTATGAATTTTGAATTAATAATCTTGTGTGAAAATACTGTCATTTTTTTCATTTTCATTTATTTCCCTTCTTGTCTGGTCACATTTATTTTTGAACTAAAACCTAACCCAACTTTTTCTTCTTTACATTGTTCCTTGATACTCTCTCCGATTACCAACGATAGCTATACTAAAACAATTTATAGCTAGACTAAAACAATATACATCGTGTTTCTTCAACGATAGCTATACTAAAACAATATACATCGTGTTTCTTCAACGATAGCTATACTAAAACAATATACATCGTGTTTCTTCAACGATAGCTAGACTAAAACAATATACATCGTGTTTCTTCAACGATAGCTAGACTAAAACAATATACATCGTGTTTCTTCAACGATAGCTATACTAAAACAATATACATCGTGTTTCTTCAACGATAGCTAGACTAAAACAATATACATCGTGTTTCTTCAACGATAGCTAGACTAAAACAATATACATCGTGTTTTTTCAACGATAGCTAGACTAAAACAATATACATCGTGTTTTTTTAACGATAGCTATACTAAAACAATATACATCGTGTTTCTTCAACGATAGCTAGACTAAAACTAAATATAAATCGTGTTTCTTCAACGATAACTAGACTAAAACTAAATATAAATCGTGTTTCTTCAACGATAACTAGACTAAAACTAAATATAAATCGTGTTTCTTCAACGATAACTAGACTAAAACTAAATATAAATCGTGTTTCTTCAACGATAACTAGACTAAAACTAAATATAAATCGTGTTTCTTCAACGATAGCTAGACTAAAGCTAAATATAAATCGTGTTTCTTCAACGATAGCTAGACTAAAGCTAAATATAAATCGTGTTTCTTCAACGATAACTAGACTAAAACTTAATATAAATGTGTTTCTTCAACGATAGCTAGACTAAAACTAAATATAAATCGTGTTTCTTCAACGATACTAGACTAAACTAAATATAAATCGTGTCTTCTTCAAACGATAACTAGACTAAAACTAAATATAAATCGTGTTTCTTCAAGATAGCTGACTAAAACGAAATATAAATCGTGTTTTTTCTTCAACGATAACTAGACTAAAACTAAATATAAATCGTGTTTCTTCAACGATAGCTAGACTAAAACTAAATATAAATCGTGTTTCTTCAACGATAGCTAAGACTAAAACTAAATATAATCGTGTTTCTTCAACGATAGCTAGACTAAAACTAAATAAATCGTGTTCTTCAACGATAACTAGACTAAAACTAATATAAATCGTATTGTTCTTCAACGATAGCTAGACTAAAACTAAATTAAATCGTGTTTCTTTTTCAACGATAGCTAGACTAAAACTTAATATAAATCGTGTTTCTTCAACAAAATTTAAACTGTACTAAAACTAAATATAATTCGTGTTTCTTCAACGATACTAAAACTAAACTTAATATAAATCGTGTTTCTTCAACGAAAAACTAGACTAAAATTTAATATAAATCGTGTTTCTTCAACGATAACTAGACTAAAACTAAATATAAATCGTGTTTCTTCAACAAAATAAACTAGACTAAAACTTAATATAAATCGTGTTTCTTCAACGATAACTAAGACTAAAAACTTAATATAAATCGTGTTTCTTCAACGAAACTAG